>MCJB01047054.1:8502-35086 GCA_002018475.1 Nicotiana obtusifolia
GGGGAGAGGGGGGGTTGTTGTCACTTGTCAAGAAATTCTGTCACGAATATATTCAAAGTGGAGGAAATTTCAGCATGGCTTTTCGCATGATAATAAATTCACAAACAAGAAAGAAGAGTTTGTTACAGACAACCACAATTCATCTAATCAAATACCATCCAAGAATTATAGCTTGATAGATTGAACATTTCCCATATCCACATGAGAAATAAATTCTTCAACAAGATTGTCCTCACAATTGTTGCACAATTGTTACACTTCCTAGATTAAAAAAAAGCCATGACGGAAAACATGTGGAAGGGTCATAATACCGTGTTTGATGCTTCGTCAAGCAAGTAATCAGCAGCTATATGAATAGAAATTGAGGAGTGGAGGCCAGATATTAATTTATACAATATTTTTTTCTCTGGGCAAATCTCTCCAGATGGATCTGCAGAATGTATCACAGGTTAATAATGGAACTTCAGAAGCTGATGCAAAATGTATCAGAAATTTTCCCGTGGTCATGTAGAAGCAAAACTATTCAGGCTTGGAAATTTGTTATTGATAAATATTTTAGATTCAAAATATTAATCTGGCAACAAGTTCTGATTAAGGGACCTTTATCAGAATTTGAAGTTGGCAAAGCTGAAACCTCAAAGAGCAAGGCTGTCCATTCCTTCTCTCGTCACCTTTCTAGATGCACTTTGTAATGAAAAGTAAAAAGTCGATTTCATGGAATTCCAAGACAACTATTCTTACACTAATACTTCCAAAATGCTAAATCTTCCTCAAGGACCACAATTATAAAGAGCCATAACGGTAATGTAGGTCTGTTTTATTAACTGCTTCTCTTATATTTTAATTCATGATAAAATAGAAGTTTGCACATGCATCAATTGTGCTTCATTAGCTTGTGACAATTAAATTGCATAACCGAAACTACCAAGCGCTAATATAAAGCAATTCCAAAACTTCAGCAAAACAAGTACTCCCTCCAATGCAATTTATATGATACACTTTCCGTATTAGTCTATTCAAAAAAGAATAACACATTTCTATATTTGGAAACAATTTAACTTTAAACTTTCCATTTTACCCGCTTTACCCTTAATGAGAAGCTTTATAGCCACACATATGTGATGGCCTCACAAAGCTTTTATCCCTTAAGCTTTTAGAACCACAAGTTTCAAAAGTCTTCTTTTTTTCTTAAAACTCCATGCCGAGTCAAACTACCTCATATAAATTGAAACAGAGGGGGTATATCAGAACAATTTTTTTGGTTATAACTATTTCTCAATCATGAATCTCCATATAAACGAAGTTTAGTCGATCTCTTCAAACTGAACATACACCACATTCACCCAATAAACATGTATACTCATAAAGAAAGGTGCAACAAGAAATGTCAAAAGTCATTGGCCTTCGATAGACCGACATATAACTTGTCTTTTCAAACCAGGAAAGACTGCGTAAAGTTGGTCCTTTCCTTAGTTGAAGTACCTTATAATACCTAAACAACCTATTATGCTAATTTCAATCTCAGACATTACGTTCTTCCAGTTATTGCTAGCAATATAGCAAGTTTGATTTAAAAAGCATAATGCTTTAGACCCCTCATACTATTGATAAGTAAATTATGTCAATTACAGAACGAGGTGACTAAAGAGTACCTACTTGTTTCTTCATCATAGGTAGCAGATAAAAAGTATTCTGAAAATTCTAAGATAGTAGTAGAAAGAAAGTGCAACAACACATATGTCTAAGCACAGCAAACTGTGCAGGCATTATATAAATCAAAGGAACTAGCAATTCTTATCAACTTATAGGTGCTAGCTCACCAACGCATGTTCTTCACATCCATTATAAGATGTCTATACGACTATACCCAAAGACAGAGAGCCAAATAGTTCCATACTGATACAAAGAAGAAGCTAACAGATACTACAACAACAACAACAACAACATACGCAGTCTTATCCCACACCGTGGGGTCTGTGGAGGGTAGTGTGTACCCAGACCTTACCCCTACCTTGTGAGGATAGAGAGGTTGTTTCCAATAGACCCTCGGCTCAGGAAAGCAAGAAGCTAACAGATAAAGATAAGTAAATGAACCAGCTTACATTTAGGGCAGTTTTCTACATAAATAGCATCCCATATTCTTCTAGCAGATGGACCACTGTACCCAGTGTAGCGTTCAGGGTTCAACTGGAGATTAACATATGTCATTTCAGCTGAAAGTGAAAAAAAAAGAAGAAGACAATATCAGTCCTGCCAATTTCAGAAAACATATTCGCTAAAATTTCTGTTGATTCAGACGATCCTACTTCAATTTATCAGAAGGCATTTGAAAAAGAGAAAAAATGCATGGGAGAAAAAATGGGTGACTCTGCCGCAAAGCAGTCGCCCATGCCTGAAATCGAATCGCAAGTATATTTGTAAATTTGCCACACTTTGCAGATGAGTGTTTTTCAATGCAGCAGCCAAATGAGAAAATATCCTTAAAAAGTATCTACTTTCAAAATCAGCAGTGGCACTAACGAGTCAGGAATTTATACAACCAGTTCTCCAGATAACTTATATTTTTTCTCTTCTTTTTTTTTCCTTTTGGGTGGGTGGGGGATTGGAGCTATATATAAAACCATAGAAAGTGAACAACCATTATCTGTCTCGTCATCATTCGTCCATGGGTTGTCCACTTCCACCCAGCCTTTGAATGCTTTGGAATCTATTGTACGATCAACAGCTGCCTCAGGGTTTTCTTCTAGACAGACTAGATTACTTGAAGAAAGTCGATAACTCTGCACCTTAAATGGCTCAGGAAATTCATTTTCTGGGCATTCACAAACACTGCAGTCTCGTAAATGGCACATTCCATCATCTGGCCAGAATGGACAATCACACCACAACTTAACCTGCAAACTTAAAACACGGTTAGATAAAAATTGAGCTTAATTTTACGCAAGCAATGTCAGCAGTCCATCCTGAGAAGGTATATAATAGAAAAGAAGCAAGTGATGGCAGCATAAACAGTAGGCTGCTAATGTTCTTGTTTGAAGCTGAAGCTTATGTCATCGAATTATAGATTAAATCAAATACATAAAGTTGAAAGAGAATCACAATCCTTATTTAGGAAAGAAAAAAGAAAAGAAGCAAATGATCGGACTAGTAAATTGGCATATAGAAAACCATATCTGAGGATCCTAGAAATAGAAGGAGCAAGTAACTCTAATAAGCAGAAGAGTTGAACTGTGTCAAAATGTGCAACTGTGCAATATGATCAATCCTGCATAATATGTGGGGAAGAAGCAAGATGTGAAATAGCAATACGGCTTCTATACAAAAAGAGCATAACCTCTCTTCCATCAGGAGAATTTCAGAACAAGGCTGTCTCCCACACTAGAGTGCTTGCACTTTAAATTGAATATTCAGAATTTATTTGTTCATATTACAGAACAATACCAACAACTTTCCCTCAAAGCTGAATTTTTTTTCCCTTAGAACATTTGGATTCTAGATTCTTTTCCCTATTAAAAAGGACAAATGTGTGCCAAATATGATCCTAAAGGAATTACAATAGAATTGAAAGCCACAGAAACCAAGGAAACGAAAAATCAAACAGAGGAAAACAAGTGCATGTATTAAAGAAAATGTACATAGAGGAAAGACGAACGTTTAATATTTCTGACCAGAGACAAAAATGCACAAAACTATACTGTCTCTTTCTTCTCTCCAGCTACTGATTCCACATAAGTTTCAAATAGAAGGATAAAAAATCTCAGATTCATTGACACTGAGAATACCCTAAGTAAAAGTGTTTCCAGTGGCTTTCTGCCCACTAACAGTAAGAAATTTAAACAAGATTTAATTGAACATTATACATCCAAAGAGCTTGAAATGGGAAGGGTGACCTTTTCCAACTATTACCCAACAAGAAATGGATGGTTTAAGCTCTATGGATCTTTGGCTTGGAAGAAGGGGAGCCTTGGCGCAACTAGTAAAGTTACTGCAACCAGGAGGTCACGGATTCGAGCCGTGGAAACAGCCTCTTGCAGAAATACAGGGTAAGACTGCGAACAATAGACACTTGTGGTCTGGCCCTTCCTCAAACCCCGCGCATAGTGGGAGCTTAGTGCACCGGGCTACCCTTTAGATCTTGGGCATGGATAAAGCTCCACGCTTAAATGGCTTCTCCATGGCCTCTTCTTAGTACTCTAAGGATGCCATTAAAGAGGTATCATGGAGATAAGCACACTTTACCTGCCTTATTCAAGAGAAACTTCAAACCTTCCTGTTCTGGCCAAAAAAGAAAGTAGCTAGCAACTTCACAGACTTTCATGGAATAGATCTTGCCGGAAGCGTCGGTATAATTTAAGCTAAGGATTTCTACTTGATAAGGCTGAAGGCTTCTTGATGAGCTCGATTTAGATGCTCAAAAGCCTTCTGATGGAGCAAACAAATTTTGCATGTGATACTTGTTAGTTGCTTCTCAGGATATGCCCTATAGAGATAACAGATATTGGTGAGTGATTCTATCCAGGATGCAATAGACGCTTGTGAGAAATGCAACCTTACTTTGTAGAAGCAGGTGAGGTCCCTGTAAACTGAAGCTTGGCATGTGAAACTTCTCCCCCCTTTGGAGAATATAATCATTTACTAATTATGGAAGCGAATGGTAAAGCACCGTGGAAGGCTTTTATGACTGTCAGACAAGCATTATAAGTCACTTCTATTGTGGCATTTATTGCCAGTACAAATCAGGTTTTGTTTTCCCTCGAGAAACAGTATAGGTGTAAGGTCTCCACTGTTCCTTGAGCCGAGTGTCTATCGGAAACAACCTCTTTATCTTCATAAAGTAGGGGTAAGGTATGCGTACACACTACCCTCCCGGCGTCCCCAGACCCCATTTATGGGAATACACTGGGTTCGTTGTTATTGTTGTTGTTGTTTAAATAGTGTAGGGACTCAGCATAAGAAGAATCTTCTGCGAAATGTTTTGTATTCCAACAACAAGGTTTCTCTTACAGCTAATTGATTCAAAGACAGTACAGGAATGACCGGAACAGCAATTTCCATACAGCCTCCCAAGACTGGGAGCTGCAGGAACCTAAGGACCTTTCAGCAGAACAATTATGAATTTATCAGAAACAGAATTAAATGGCTAAAGTCTAAAAAGTTATATTTTCTTCAAAGTAGTTATTCTTGAGGCCTCCAAGGGTCCACTTGGAACTTGTGAGCACAAGAAAGCAACATTTTTGTGCATGTAGTGTACAGCAGTGTTTCTTACAGCTGAAAACTGAAGAGGAGACAAAATCTTCAGCTAGTGCTTCAAGTAAAAGAGACCTATAATAGCTATTGATGACTTCTCGTTGCATTGCAGGATAGCTGCATCCTCAGGCAGTTCTTTTTTTCTTCTATCTGTACTTGACTTTATAAGATATGATTATTACGTTGAAGTACTGGCAGATCAGGGAATCAGACAGAAATACGTCGAAGTACTGGCACATAAGGCAACACGACGGAAATAGGAATAGGATGTGGAGAAATTGATATCCGTCAGTCTCACATGGTTAATTTGGAATGGACGAACTGACATTATTGAAGGGGTATTGCATATTTGCCCATTTGTGCACTTTAAATTAGTTTCAGGTTGGTTATGATATAGTTTCCCTAAAGGTAGAGATTATCTTATTACAGCACAACTAGAGGATGCATTTACTCCTGATAACAAAGATATCAAGTGAAATCAGTAAAAGGGCAGGTCTTGATACTTTGGTCACAGAATTGATGTGTCACAATCAGAATAATCTGTTACTTCTTTTGATAACTGCTACTGTATTAGTTGAAACCTTTTAAAGTCGACCACGTCTTGTTATTTAGATGAGATATCACCAGTAACGGTCGAGGACTATCAAAAACTTGAATGCCGTTGATATCAAGATAAAAAGAACTTGATTTTTCACAATTGTGCAACCTACTTCCAAACCAAAATAATCAAGAAAGTCAGACAAGGAAACCGAGTACACAATCATAAGTATAATAAGCTATCCAAGCAGAAGCCAAACCACCACTTCTGGACGGGCTGATTCGTGAACTAACAGCCAGTACATAATTTCTACACGGTAGGAACATATTAGCATGTACAACTGCCAGCTCAAACGGTATTAATTCTAAGCGGACCAAGTAGATGAGCACGCTAAATATTTTCCACCAGATGTGATTAAATGCATACCTTGAAATATCTGAAAAATGGTGTTTTAACAAGTTCTTGGAGCGATGGATGTAATACTTCCTTGTTAAGATGATTCACGATGTCGTAGTCACAACAACAATCTTCCACAACCCCACTATATTTGCCTGCCCCCTGCAAATATTTCGCCATAGCAAAACCCAACTCAAAGAAAATTCACCTCTATAAATTTCAAAATTAAAATTTTGAACTTCATGCCATCACTCTAAGACTGAATTTCATGTAGTATGATCCATCAGTCCAAATAATCCATCATAAACTAATAATAACTAGAGCTAGAACAAGAAACAATTAGCAAAAATTACCATTTACTATCTTTTTCCAGAAAAATCAAACAATTAAGCAAGTCATAGATTATTTTTCTTAAATTTCCCCCCAAATGGAGAAAAAAAAAAAGAATTACATCCCAACATAGGGAAACACACACCTCAATCCCAAACTAGCTGGGGACACAATATAAATCACCTATACATTCCGCTTTAATAGGGAAAAATCTTTCTTGTAATGGAGTTTAAGTTCTATGCGCTCATAGTGTAAAAAATATTTACACTATCAGGTCACACTTAAAAGGTTATATAAAATAAAGGTAAGTAACCTATTATAAGTTATAACATGTTAAATTACTGATGGTGGAAGTGCAGATAACTTAAATCTTTCATCAGCAATCTAATATACAAAACTCAATACTCTAAATAATCCCAAACAGTGTCATTGCTTCGGACAATAACCATCTTTATCCGCAAAAAAAAAAGAAAAGAGTTCATCAATAACAATACGTCAACTGAATAATAAATACAATTAAACTAAAAAAAACCTGAGAACAGTTGCATCTTTTGCCAGTGTTACTGAAGGGATGGAATGTGCGGAATATGGTGGTACTGAGGAAAACAGCGAAGAGTACAACAATTAAAGCACCAATAAACCATGCGTATTGAATTCTAAAAGTATTCTTCTTCTTATCAATTTCGGGCTTCGCCATGCGGATTTAAAGCAGCGTTTGGTCGTTAAGCAAAATCGGCGAATGTGAAAAGAAAAATGGACATGAAAAAGAAAATGAAATTCCAACTGTGGAAATGGAAAAATAGCACGGGCGGTTGGTTAACGGCTTTTGATTAGGCGGTGTCATATGGAAATGAAACAAAAAGGGAAGAAAAAAGAATTTTAAGTTACTAAAATTTATATATAAATTATGCGGTATAAGATATGAAATAGGAATGTCTAATATTAATGTAGAGTTTAAATTATTTAAAAACAACTAATTCATGTACGAACAATCTTGAAATCTCATTATAATCAATTATCACATAACAATTCATTTATTATAAATTACTATATGAACAATTTAAACATTATAATCTCTGCATAACTAGTAAGTGAACCAAACTATTCCTTAAGTTTAACTAATTTAACTTTACAAAGAGTCTCAAGTCACAAATTAAGGTTAATTCATTGATCCTAATTCTTACTGTAACGTGTTTATTTTAATATTTGAAATTTGTTATGCTTACAAATTTATTTTTAGAAAAGTATGCGAGTCATGATATTTACGGGAAAAATAAAAATAATATATTCTGAAAAATTGAAGTTCCATGAGGTGGTGCTATAGAACTTTCCGGGACTTGAGGAGGCGATTGGCCTGTCCTCAAGCTGATATTGGCCCTGTCAATCGGTTTATAAGCAATACAATTTCAAGAAAATAATTCTGAATTTTTTTTTTTATAGGGAGTGAGAAAAACTTTTTATCCCCGATTATATTTGACAAATAGACAACAAGACAATAAGTTTAAGTAAAGAGAAAAATCTCGAAACTTCTTAATCCCTTATTTATAGTTGAAGAGATATTTTTGACAAAACAAAATGACTATCAGTTTTGTATTTTAAATTTAGATGATCATCTTCATAAAATTTATGTATGCTTGTAGTCTGTAACACATATAAAGAAAGTGTGTAAAATACTAAGACCACAAAGTTAAAAAAGAGTATTTAAACCTACTTAATAATATGTTACAATCTACCATAAAATTTCCAACGTTTTAACGTTGAATCATCATCGCATTAAGTCTACTTAACAAATCAAAACGTTGAAAGATGATTTAAGTAGTTCAATAGCATAGCACGGTACAATTTACGACTAGAGAGAAATGGTTATTAGTTTTACTAACATATCTTGAAATGAGATCATTCAAATAGAGGAGTGATGTGACAGTGTTTGTGATAAGAGGAAAATACAGGCAAGTAAGTTCAACAGAATAATAGTGAGACCAATAATGTTATATACGAGATTGAAGGTGGAAACTATAGGGCCTTACATATTTGAAAGACGAGTGTCGTATATAAGTACATGCGTTACGAAACGTCCATTCAATAATGCTATGTATTAAGATTAAACAAATTAATATATGGTATAATCCACAAGGAGATCAATGTCGTGATATCAAATATGAGTTATCTTTAACTTTTTTACTTCTCCAAGAGTGTTATTCAGAGAACCACATATTTCTTACTCTCCACTAATAGCATTAGTAAGAGGGAAAACATGGAACATTGAGATTATGGTTCGGCACAAGATATTCAAATGGCTAATTCACGTTCACCAACTCGCCAATGCATAAAGCACACTGCCTAAATGTCTCAGTATAAACCAGCTTAATTAATGTGGCATGACATCAATTTTTTTAAAGAAACAAAGGACTGAATAAAAACCATAAGAACAAACCTACCACATCCAAGATACATATTTCCTATTGGTTTTAGATAAAATGCCTATACGATTCTCAGCCGACCACATACTTCTGCGTACAAAATGTGCAAAGTGGTAGGGTTGTATATTACTTGACCTTATGGGATGCCAAAGCAGTAGCCAAAATGTATTCTTAGCAGGACGACTGCATAATTAATAAATACAAAAAGAGCTCTCAACTTCTACTTCACAGAGTAAAAACAACAAATCCCATGTGAAATCTCCTTCGAGATGTAAATTCTCTCAATCTAAGTAGAATAAGTACTGGCGGCCTTAGGGATAGAACTTGTTCTCAGCAATCATTTCAACATCAACTTACGATGCTACTTGACACTATGCTTATTAAGTCGCTTTATATATCGAACTTAATTGTCAACTATCTGAAGTGAGCCACATTTATACTGTCATATGTCTTTTCGTAAGTGTGCACATATGGCATGGGCAATAAAATATTATTATATTTATGAAAGAGATCATCGGTATTATAACTTACATTAGCTCCGTGGGCAGTAGAATCGTTCTTTCTTTTTCCAATTATTGTCAACATTGAGATTTTTTTATGTTATGCAGTGTTATCCTCCTCTAAGTGGCACATTACATAGTTTATACCTTAAAAGAGCATCTTGCTCTTTCAATACATACCATATCTTATAGCTCCATGTATCATAATGGTCACCATTCAATTTATCACTCTTATTATTAGCAATAATTATACTTTTTGAAGTCATAGTCTGTTATACTTATAAGAAACAATTATGCAAGTATCACCCATTAATAACGTATGTGATATACACACTCAAAAAATCAATTTCCATAGTGACTTCACATTTGGTATAGAATCGAACGATCACTTGGTTTTCAATTATCATCTACAGTCCTAACGTTTAATCAATGGTAAATATTTCATAGTGCGTAACATATTATATTCGTGACTAGAGTCACACAGATTCTTTAAGTCTTATCCTCTTATAGGACTCTCAGCCAAAATCTTAACTGGCTTGTCCATAGGAGAAAGTTGATAAATATGATGACTCGGACATGTCTTTAAATTTTTAAATTTTAGCTTCTATGTTCTTTTTCTCTCTCACTCAGCTTCAAGTGCCTAAGTGTATACCAAAATATTCTCATTTGGACCATAATTGTGATAAATATCGGTCAATACATTGCCCCAAGGGCCCGTAAAGAATCCAACAATATAGACTCTTCATGTATCGACCCATATATAATTCTTCAGTTCCGCTAGTTCGCCCCAAGTAGGCAAAGATAGTTTGGTATATCAGCAGAATAATCCTCCTTTAACTTCATAAATTCCCCATGTTTCCTTCTCCTTTTCCTACGCCGAGCTCTATCATTCCTAAAGATATTTTTATTGAACTTGGAAGATCATCCCTAACGACTTTAGAATCTGAATATGAATCATTATTGAAATAGGTCATGTGATGACGCACTTTTCTACGTTATTCCTTAGCTCGACTTTCAGTGTCACTCTCACTTGAAGTACTTCGAGCTCATTTTTGTCCAACCAGTTCTGAAATGGGAACAAGAAAAAAATTAGAACACGTTTTTCATGATCATTTTGTGTGACAACATATATTACAATAACTGGTAGAGGAGCAATTAAGTTTAAGGATCATATTCTTATTTATTTTACCTTTTCAGGACCACTCGAGTATCAGTGAAAAGAATGATTAAGACTTGTGCTAAGATTAGTGGTTGCACACTATTAGTCACATTAGTTGCACAAAAGTATTTTGTCAATATCAATTTCACATAGAAACTACAGAACCATAACTTCAAATGTTTATATACTTGGGGATAACTTTTTACATTGCTGTTAACGTTTTAGTTAGTAGAAGATGCGAATAATCTAACTTCTTATTCGGGGCGTACAAATCGAACCGAAAAATTACACCAAACTGAAAAGTCAAATCAAATCGATTAGAAAACTCGATTAAATTTGGTATAGAGTAAAAAACCCGAACCAAACTGACATATAAATATATATAAATTTTATATATACTTTTTAAATTTTTTTTGTAGAATTTTCTTTATAAATATCTAGAAATATTTGCGATTTTCTTAAGAAATACAATATTTAGTTAAATATGAAATGCTCCATGTTTATTAATTTTAAATAATAGGTTGTATGACCACTTTCTTATATCAAGTGTTCGTGAAATGCGACAATGTCTTCGTTCTTCCTTCATATGTCAAGATCTATTAAATTCTTATATCTTTTTCGAATTTGAAATGATATTTCAATAATTTAAAATTAAATAGAACCTATCATTATATAAGTTCATATTTATTTTTATGTTTAATTATTAAATTCGGTTAACCTTGAAAGGGTACATCAACATAGAATTATTGCCAGACGACAAAAAAACAACAATTATGTGTTACTAAGAAAATTTCTCCATAAGAATATTTTAATAGATAATACGGAGAAGAGCCAAAATTACCCGTAAACTATTGGAAACCAGAGCAGTTTTTCCTCCGTTTGATTTTGGTATCAAAAATATCCTCACTGTTAATAAACTTATATCTTCAAAACTAACGGTTACTCCACATAGGCACAAAGCATCTTAAAAATATAATTTTGGGCGGAATTGGATCTCCAAGTAGGATAGATGTTATCTTCTTATTATTTTGGAGGATAATCATAATTATTCAACTACTCCAAAAATCACCATTGTTGCTGTTTATCCACCAAGTCGCTCATACTCTTTTATCTCATCTTTTCTTCCTTGCACGAATCACCAATTAATACCAGAAAAAAGGGGCAGCAACCTAGGCGGAAAAAGATGACTCTCGCCAGAAAAGCCTCATCCAGATCTAAAGGTTTTTCAGTCGGACTTTGTGCTCAGGGCGATATTGCCAGCCAAATCTGAAGCTTTTTCACGAAGAAATTTAAGGTTTTGAAAATGAGTTTAGAGTGTAGCTCATTGGAAGTGTTTTAGAGGTGATGGAGAAGGTCAACACCTTCACTGTTCTGGTGGACTATTACTAATGAAATGTTACCTTTTTTCAGCGGTAGAGCTCTGTGGTGGTGAGTTGTCTTATTGTAGTGGATTTTATTTCTCTGTTTTTCATCTATATCTGAGTGACATGTTGAATTTGGTGAACACTTCTGTTAAAAGGTCATGTGTTATAATTAGTGTAGTTTGATACTCATTGTTTTTAGTTTTGCAGATGAAGAATTGATTACATACGCATTTCACAATTTTGAACTCCACATCTTGAATTTCTAACTCATTATTTGAATTGCGTCAGCTCCAATGAATATCTAGGTGGTGAAAAGGTCTGGTTCTTTGTCGTTGTGGATGGTTCTCCTCCTAGTGCAATTTTTTTAATGGCCGGCCATGGTTTTCTTTAGGTTGGAGAAGATAATGTCTATCCTGAGTGGAGATCCAACTCAGTAAAATATAATTCTTTTAAGATTGTCTGTGCCTACGTGGAGTAACGTTAGTTTTGAGGGTATAAGTGAGTTAGTTTGTCAATGGTAAGGACATCTTTTATACCAAATCAAAAGGAGGGTAAAGTTGTTCTATTTCCAATAGTTTAAGGACAATTTTAGCCTTTTTTCGTAGATTATATATTTGTCAATTTTTTTAATTTTTACTAAATATATATTTACTTATAAAAAATTTAACAAAGTAAGATTGAAACATTCACATAAAAAAAACCCGAAAAACCTGACAAAATCGAATCAATCCAAATTGATATAGTTAATTTGATTCGATTTTTATCAATACCAAACCAATCTAATCCATATACACCCCTACTTCTTATTATACTATTGGGGTTCAATAAAAGATTTGGTTTCATGCATTTAATAACAATAAACAATGTTAGTACCCACAAGAATACTTTTCTGTGGCGGCGATTTAAACTTAGGAACAAACAACATAGGCTCTGATGCAATGCTAAATAAATTGCGGGATAAGAATAATAAATTGTGTACTTTTTTAACGCATCAAAAGAATAGTTGAATTCACTATCGAAAGAATTATCTCAAGTCGAACTCTAAATGACTAGAAAAACAAAGTTAATGTTCTACGACTAGATGTCTCTGTGCTGCTTTAATTTGTATGTTTGTTCGGAGAATCTTAGATATCAATATCTCCATTGAATTAGAAGAAAGAATTTGTATAGAGCGGAAGTTTTCCTACAGAGAAGTTAAGGTGACCTTCCTGTCAATTGATCCAAAACATTTAATTCTATATTAATAAGTGGAATAACTGCCTTTAGTAACTTTCCTTTCTTTATTCCTTTAAACGGGTCGGTTCAATTTACACGGGCGACTTACGAGTCAATATCCTACAATTTACATAAATCATAGAAACACCTAGCTCAACGGAGCTTTATATCTATCTATATTATTATGAATACATTGTTGATGGACCAAAATAACCTTATAATATTAAGCAAATAACTCACAATAAAAGGATAGAATCGAAATTCTAGACACTAATCTTATAATTCTGTTAGTTTTAGGAGATAATATTACACATTTAGGAATCCTACATGATTACCTTTAGGAATCCTATTAGTATTAAATAATGACACATTTGAGATATGGTTGAATGAAGTGGTCAAAT
Source organism: Nicotiana obtusifolia (assembly GCA_002018475.1). Classification (NCBI taxonomy): domain Eukaryota; kingdom Viridiplantae; phylum Streptophyta; class Magnoliopsida; order Solanales; family Solanaceae; genus Nicotiana; species Nicotiana obtusifolia. Next base: position 22,073 of record MCJB01047054.1, read on the forward strand.
GGAACAGACTCAAGATAAAGTGTTTAAGTGAAAATTGTAAAGGTCAGTATCAGTATCTTCACTCTTACATTCCAACTTATGAAGGAATGAAATAGCTTCTTCAACAAGTTCATTCTTAAAATAACCATCAATCAAGGTACGATGAGTACATAAATCAGGTTTGCAGCCTGCAGATAACATTTCAGCAAAGAACTTTTGTGCGGTGTTGATTCTTCCAACTTCAAGCAGACCATGCAAGATGTTATTGTAGGTAAAATACTAGGTTTGGATCCATTTCGGGAAACTCCAAAAAACAATTGCATGGCCTCCTCCAAATCCTGTATCCATTTATTAGTATGTGATAACTAATAATGTCAGGCTCAATTCTCTTATCTTTCATGGAATCAAATATTATCCTCGCTCTATCCATTTGACCACGCAAGCAATATCCAACCATTATCGCATTGTAGATTGTCACATCAGGCTCTGCATCTTTTCCGATCATGCATCTCATTATTTCTTCGGCATCTTCAACTTTCCCTTTTTTTCGTAGACCATCGATTTTCACATCTGGATAAATATTCACATGTACCATCTCATGGAATAAAGTCCCAACTTTTTCCCACAGGCCAAACTTACACAAACCATCAATCAACGAACTATACATGACAATGTTTGGAGGAATGTCTTTTTGTTTCATCTCGTTCAAAAGGCTGATAGCAGCAATTTGGCATTCTATCTTTGTGAAGGGCATCTATAACAATGCTATAGATGTATTTATCGGGCTTAGTGCTTCCTTATTCCATTACGTGAAGCAAACTAAAAGTTTTTTGAGTATGAACCCCTTTGCTAAGCCCATTCATGACAATTGCATGCATAACTTCATCGGGTTCACAAATATTCCGTCCTACCAATTTTTTGAACAATTAAACTGCATCTGTAACTTTATTTTAAGCAAAGAGTCCCATTATTAGAGTGTTAAAGGTAACATCACTAAATGGAACACCATACTTGAAGAAAATGGCCAATACAGAAAATTCCAAATTAACACGATGCATGAGGCAATAACTGTTAATCATGATATTCAAGTGAATTTATCTATTAAAATTCCTAATTTTTGCATTTCACCAAAAAGGAAAACAACAGCAGAGTAATGCTTCATATTTACTATAGTATTCAATAATTTCGAGAAGCTGACAAGACAAGGAAGAGGTTGTTCTCTGACCATTTGACGGAATATTCTAACAACATCATCTAAACACTTAGACCTTCTTTAAGCTATTGGAAAACCCACGTTTCCCTTTATCAAAATGGCTGTATTGCTATGACATGAAGAATAATCTCTAGGATGAGTAACATGAATGTTTACCCTAAAAAACGGACAACAATTAAATTTGTTAGTGGTTTTAAGAATACGTGAATTAATTTGATACGAACGATAAATTGTGTTAGATTAAACAAATAAAAGTATAGTAAATTCAAACCACGTAAGGAGGATAATTCCAGCCTTAATGAAATATCCACCCTTGATTCGGACTCACGATGGCCAACACTGATGAACGAGAATAAGAACTATGGGAAATAGTGAAAAAATAATAGAATATTGCTTTGGGATGTGTGTTACAATGTTCCCAATGAACAATCAGACTCCCCTTTATATAGTAGGGGAGTTTTAAAAAATTCTATAAAGGTAAAAATCTCCTGTTTAACTGATTACTGGATTCCCGTCGGTACGTGTTGAGATATGTACCGTGATACTCGGCTGATCGCGGATATCACAACCTTCCGGTAATCGTGTTCTATCGCTCAATAATGCTCTCCGAAGTCTCTCGAGATTTGGACCTATCCGGGGTTATGGCCTCGATATACTCGAGGGCGGGCGTCGTGCCCCCGATGCCTGACTCGATGAGTCCCTTACCTCGATTTCGGTTCCTTGTCATCACGTTCCTTACTCGAATTATTTAATCAGGAACCGGGCCAGCTTATGGGTCCGGTTTCACCCATATACAGATAGTCCCCTCGTATCCGGGAGAGTAAGTTTTACGGAAATGACGAGGAACGACAAGGAACGATATGAGTTTTTCGATCTCTTCTTCAACACGCCGCGACACAAAAATACAAAGAAATGGATATGTCCCGTCAGTAGCGTCATAATGACCTCAAATGCGTGTCAGCCGTCAGTTGGCTGCCCCTGGACGCGAAACATTGTGGAAACCCTATAAATATCCCCTCCTTCGTTCATTTTCCACTTTAAGTCCAAACTTCTACCCTCGATCCTTTAAGATATTACAGACTTCTTTTATCCCTCAACATTCTTACCTTCGTTACTCAAGGTTTCTCGGTATGTTGCAAATTTTTTACTCATCCTCTACTCAAGCCAACGCATTCGAGCTTTCAACTTTCTCCCTTTCTCTATCGTTTTCAAGTTTTTGCAGATAACAATGGCCAAAACCTCCAAATATGTTCCCCAAAAGGTTGCCTCTATGTCCCAACCGACTGCCAAAATAAACGAAACCGCTCCCGATGTGGTCGACCTCAGGAGGTCCGCCGCTAACGTTGCTATCGATGAACCGGCTCCTAAACCTCTCTTGAAGATGTTCATTCCTGGGGGTTGTTCGGTCGCTGACGACTTCAAGGTTGAGAAGCCTTCTTCAATGCAGGGTCGGCGTGAGGAGGCATCGAGATACATTTTCTCAATCACCAAAGATGATCTCCTCGCGGTCCGAAAGGATTGCAATGGGCCGACAAGGACATAGTGGTCCCCGACTTTGAGGAGGCCATTACTACCTATGTTGAGGGATACCAAAGTGTTTATACTTATCCCTTCACAATGGACCCGATGGACCCGGTCAATACAGAATCCTGTAAGAGGTACGAGGTATGCCTCGGTCAGATCCACCCATCGCTGTGGAGGATTGTAATCCTCCTTTGATTTTTTGTGAATTAGATCAACTCTTGTGGGCTCACGGTAGATCATAAACTCCGTCTGTATAGTCCTTGAATCTTCTGAGGGGGGCTGATAAAGCTCGTGCGCTGGGCTAGTAAAGCCCAATTCTCAAGCATTGATGAAGATCGGTATCGAGGCTGGCAGAGACATTTTGTCCCGGTGAGGACCTCGGACTTGATTTTGGCCGAATTTAGGCCATTCCCCGAGAAGTGGAATGCATCACGTTAGTACAACTTTCCTTTGGATGTTGATTTCATGTTCATCTCCCTTTTCCTCATTGGTATTCATAGCGGTGCAACTGTTGCTCGAGTCCCAAATGCTATCCCTCAGTTAAAGGAGTGGATCAAAGGTAATGTTTCACAAATTTCCTACTCCGAGCGCTTGTGGCGCAAACTCTCGAAGAGCCGTTTGGAGGCCCATTCCTGTAGTAATATTTCTTTCCCAAATAAGTCGCGTTAGGCTTCTTCTCCTAGCATCACGTTCTTATTTCCTTTATTTCCTTTTTGTAGGTTTGCCTAAGACCATAGAGCTCAAGCCTCTGGTCAGGGACGAGGACTTGCCCACTGATTCTTCTATTTCAGGGCAGCCCGAAGCCAAAACAGGAGGCAGCCCCGAGCCAAAACAGGAGAGAAGAAAAGGAAGAGGGCCCCGAGTTCCCCGAGCTCGGAGAAAAAGGAACCAAGAAGAAGGTTGGTTTGTAAGTCAAAGGAAAGCTACAGCTCCTGATTTCCTAACTCGGACTCACTTTACCGGCTCAAAAACGAGCCCGAGGAGGACTAAATTTTTGTGGCCCACGAGCTTTCTGTCCCTGAGGAGCAGGTGGCAGCCGAGGGGAAACCAACGGAGGCAAACCCCCCTCAAGTGCACGAGGCTGGCGTATGGGTGAAGGTCGAGACTCCTCGAGACGCCATCTCCGCGCCACCCGGTGTCATAGACATTTCAGGATCTCCCTCGTTCATGGAGTCTATGTTTGACGAAGCCCAAGCGACGAAAGAGCGATCCAACAAAGGGGTCCATGGAGCGGATGACCCCTCCCTTCGATGCTTCTTTGATAGTATGGACTCAGCTACCCTGGAAGACTCACTGGGTTAGGCGATTTAGAGGTGGCAAGGAAAAGTTCATCCTCAAAGGTCGATGGGTCAAACTCGAGCTCGAGGTTGATCAATCGGTTCCCCACTCCGAGCACAGATCCTGGACAGAAGCGATCAGTTGTTATCACCGTCTCGAAGGATGCCCGTGTTCTTTCCGCCCTTGTCGGGGTGGCTAGCACCCTCTGGTGCTTGGTAACTAAAGAAGACTAGGCAAAATGGACGAGTTGGATGCACTATGCTTGTTCAACGAAGCACAACAGGGCTAAACCTGGTGAGGCATTATCACGCTTTTTTATCCTCGAATTCGGGTTGTTGATGACTCTAATGCCTTCTCTTTTTCATATTTTGCAGGCCTCGGTGCTTCATCATGAAACCTTTCTTCGATACCGGGATGCGCTTAGCCAACTCGAGGCTGAGGTCAAAAAGCTTGATGAGAAAACAAATATGCATAAGCTTCTCAGTGAGAAACGCGAGGGAGAAGTCAGGAACCTTCGAGCTGCGTTGGAGGCGGTTTAGAAAGAACAAGCCAACCTGGTGGAACAAGTAAAGATATTTGAAGTTAGTGATGACGAGTTAGACATGGTGACTAACGATCAGAACCCTCAGGTCCAGCAGAAGGTTGATGGGGTCGACCAGCTTCGAGCCGAGATGGAGGTCAAGGCCATGGCCGAAAAATCGAAGACCTCCAATTTCAACTAGGCTCAGTCGTTGCCAAATGGGATACCTTTTGCCAAGGAGCTTAAAGCGGCCAAGTTAGTGGCGGAAATAACCAAGGCCGATGCTGAAGAGATGGTGGCCCAGTACAAAGCTGACGCTGAGGCAGCCTAGGACCGCTTGAAAGTGATTGCCGATTATGTGAAGTGGCAGTCCCGAAGGGAGGCTCTCGAGGAAGTTCATGCGCGAGTTTCGAATTAATGGTAGAGAACGAAAATGCTAAGAGGCTCAAGGCCGAGGCCAAAATATCGAGGACGAGGATGAGGAGAACTTCGAGGGCTCCGACGGATCCGAGGGAGGAGAAGACCCTGACAATCCCGGTGACGAGGTGGGCTCCAGCGAAGATCAGGCTTATGTGCCTTGTAGGTTTTTCTTTACTTTTGTATTTTTGTATGTTTTGTTGAGGCCGTGTGGACTTTGTAAAGATCTTTATATATATACAAGGCTTTTCTTTTTCCCTTTGGTAATTTTCAAATTTTGTTTCTTTTGGCTTTTTCTTTACGATTGCAAAGATTTCAAATGCCTTAGTACGTAGTAATAAGGTCTTGTTCGGAGGTTCGACAAAGATCGTTCTCCATGTGAATTTTGTAACTCATGGGGGCTTCGTATGACCGGAAGCTTTCCCAAAGTACTTATTTAGAAGTTTTTAGATTATATTTTTGCCGAGGATAGCCTTTGGACCGGTTTGGAAATTTTGAAGGCCTTATGTTTTGGTTACAGGTTTCGGACGTTTTCGAGCTTTTTCCAGGACGGCCGCAGCCTTTTAAGTTCAGGTATTTCCCAATAGGCCTATTACCCGGGCTTCGATGTCCGAGCCATCCGGGCTTGCCCAGGACGACAATCCTCAAATGGGGATGGCCGTAGCCTTTAAAGTTCGGGCACTACCTAATAGGCTTTTGTGCCCCCGGGCTTCGATAGCCCGAGTTGTCCTAGTTTGTCTTGGACGACAGTCCCTGAGTAGGGTGATCCCTTGGATCCCGATAGAGGTGGCCCTTGGGCCCGATGTCCTTAAGGAGAAAAATGTGATAGCTTTTAAGAGACAAAATATGTATCTGCAAGATAGAAACTTTCTTTCGTTTTTGTGCGCAACATACAAGATGACAAATGTGTAAGAGCTTCGAGTTATGGCTTAAGTGGTCTACATGGGCACAGTTCTTTGACCGTTTGGCCCTTACAATAAATCTTATCCACTAAGCTCAAGTTGTTCGAGCACCAAGTTTCCTTCCTTGCTAAAATTATTATCAAAGGTGATGGCCTCCAAAATTCGAGGCCGATCATAGAGAGGCTCAGATACTGTTGATGTGACCCTCGACTTTGGTTCAGAGCCGGTCTTCAATTCTAAGTTAGCATGATATATTTTTGCCTCGTTAAAAATCTTGCCGGAAAACCCATTTGGGACAAAATCGGTCCAAGAGAAAAAGAGTGCAACGCGTGCTTTTAGACCTAATAACTGCATCATTCTTTGGCCGCATCCTACAAGTGTTAGTTCACTTCGTAATATTAGGTAAAGAAAAGAACGGATGGGGTCGTACTTTAGCAGTAGTACCGTTTTAAGTGGGTCGCATTCCAGTTGTTCGGTAGTCGCTTACCGTTCCCTGCGTCGAGTTTGTATGATCCTTTGTCGATGATCTCGATAATTCTATATGGACATTCCTAGTTTGGTCCCAGTTTGCCTTCGTTCGAGTTCCGGGTGTTTAGTGCACTTTTCTTAACACCAAGTCCCCGATATTGAAGTGTCGGAGGTTGGATCTCCGGTTGTAATATATTTCGATCCATTTTTTTTAGCGGCTAACCGGATGAGGACAGCCTCATGCCTCTCGTCCAACAATTCCAGGCCCGTGCTCATGGCCTCATTGTTTGACTCTTCGGTCGCGTATCAGAACCTGAGACTCGGTTCCCCTAATTCGATAGGTATTAGCGCATCGGCATCGTATACCAACGAGAGCAGGGTTGCCCCGGTACTAGATTTTGAGGTTGTTCGACACGGCCACAGGACTTCGGGCAAGATTTTCTTCCATTTCCCTTTGGTCCAGGCCAACCTCTTCTTAAGATTTTGGAGTATAGTTTTGTTCGTAGACTCTGTCTGCCCGTTCCTACTAGGGTGGTGGGGTTTCGATAGGATCCTTTTGATCTTATAGTCCTCGAAAAATTTACTCACTTTACTGCCGATGAACTGCTTGCCATTGTCAGACACGATCTCAGCCGTCATTCCGAACAGGCATATTATGTGGTCCCAAATGAAGTCAATAACTTCTTTCACCCTGACTTTCTCAAATGCGTGGGCTTCCACCCATTTAGAAACATAGTCAATCATAAATAATATAAATTGAGCCTTGCCAGATGCCCATGGCAGGGGGCCAACGATGTCCATTCCCAATTTCATGAATGGCCAGGCTGACAAGTTCGAATGCAGTAGCTTCCCGGGCTGATGAATCATTGGTGCATGTCTCTGACATACGTCGCATCTTCGCATGAACTTCTTCGCGTCTTTTTCCATGTCGATCCAGTAGTATCCGGCTCCTATTAACTTACGAACCAACGATTCGGCACGCGAATGATTCCCGCAGGTGCCTTCTTGAACGTCCCTCAAAACATACTTGGTATCTCCCGGTCCCAGACATATGGCGAGTGGTCCGTCGAACATTCTCCTAAATAGGTGTTGTCTTCGAACAAGCTGAACCTGGCCGCCTTCGTACGCAGAGCTCTCGATTCTTTAGGGTCCGAGGGCAGTTTTCCGGTCTTCAGGTAATCTATATACTTGTTTCTCCAGTCCTAGGTTAAGCTAGTCGAGTTTATCTCGGCGTGGCCTTGTTCCACTACCGATTTCATAAGTTGTACGACCGTTCCCGAGTTGAATTCATCGTCATCAACCGACGATCCTAAATTGGCAAGAGCATCAGCTTCGCTGTTTTGATTTCGAGGTACATGTTGCAAAATCCATTCCTTGAACTGATGTAACGTCACCTGTAGTTTATCCAGGTACCTTCGCGCTCGTTCCTCTTTGACTTTGAACGTTGGTTTACCACAAGGAGGGAATCACACTTAGCTTCAATCACCTCGGCCCCCAGGCTTTTAGCCACCTGCAATTATGGCCTCATACTCGGCCTTGTTGTTAGTAAATTTTACAGTTCTAATAGATTGCCTAACCACATTACCCGTTGGTGGCTTCAACACGATGCCTAGTCAGGACCCCTTTGCGTTCGAGGCACCGTCCGTAAAGAGGGTCCAGATTCTGGAGGAGGTCCCTAAGTTCAACAACAACTCCTTCTCGACCTCGGGTATCAGGGCTGGCGTAATGTCGGCCATGAAGTCTGCCAAAATTTGAGATTTAATGGCGGTTCGGGGTCGATACTCGATATTGTACCCGCTGATTTCCACGGCCCATTTGGCCAATCATCCCGAGAGTTCAGGCTTATGCATTATGTTCCTCAACGGTTAAGTAGTCACGACGCATATGGGATGGCATTGAAAATACTGTTTTAACTTCCTAGAGGTGCTTAGCAAAGCGAGCGCCAATTTTTTCAGGTGAGGATACCTAGTTTCGGCCTCGCCTAGAGTTCTGCTAACATAGTAGATAGGAAATTGTGTACCTTCTTCTTCCTTGACTAGGACTACACTTATCGCTATCTCGGATACCGCTAAGTACAAGTACAACTGTTCATCTACCTTCTGAGTAAGAAGCAAAGGCGGGCTTGAAAGGTACCGCTTCTGTTCTTCCAAGGCTTGTTGACACTCCGGAGTCCATGAGAAAATATTCTTCTTCTTCAATAACGAGAAGAACCGATGGCTCTTGTCGGAGGACCTTGAAATGAATCGGCCCAAAGTAGCTAGCGCCTAGTTAACCTTTGAACAGCCTTGACATTGTCCACCACTGTAATGTCCTCAACGGCCTTGATTTTATCGGGGTTGATCTCGATTCCCCGGTTAGACACCATAAATCCAAGAAATTTCCCGAATCCGATTCTGAACGCGCATTTCTCATGTTCAGCTTCATATTGTATTTCTTCAATATGTTAAAGGTTTTTTTGCAAATGTTTCAAATGATCCTCTGCTTTTAGGGACTTAACTAACATATCGTCAATGTAAACCTCCATCGATTTTCCTATTTGTTCTTCGAACATCCAATTTTCTAGACATTGGTAAGTGGCAGCGGCATTTTTTAGTCTGAATGGCATCACGTTATAGTAGTAGGTGCCGCACTTAGTGATGAAGGAATTTTTTTCCTGGTCGCTGGGGTTCATCCGAATTTGGTTGTACCCAGAATAGGCATAGAGAAAACTGAGGATCTCGTGGCCGGCCGTCGCATCGATCATGCGATCGATGTTGGGCAGAGGGAAAGAGTCCTTAGGGCATGCCTAATTCAAGTCTTTGTAATCTACACAAATTCTTAATTTATTCCCATTTTTGGGGATTACCACTATGTTTGCTAACCAATCCGAGTACTTAATCTCTCGAATGGACCATATTTTAAGGAGTTTAGATACTTCGTCTTTGATGAATGCAAGCTTGACTTCGGACTGAGGCCTCCTTTTCTGTTTGACCGGATGGAACTTCGGATCCAGGCTTAGCTTGTGACTAGTTATTTCCGGCGGGATCCCTTTCATGACGAGGTGGGACTAAGCGAAACAATCTATATTAGGCATAAGGAATTTAATGTGTTTCTTCCTGAGGTCGGTATTTAACCCCGTGCCTAGGTATACCTTTCGATCGAGCAGGTGCTCGATCAATATGACTTGCTCCAATTCTTCGATCGTTGATTTGGTGGCGTCGGAATCGTCGAGGACTATGAAAGATCTGGGAACTTCGTAGTCGTCGTCCTCATCCACCCCTGCTTCTCCGATTTGGTCGGGGCCGGTGTCGGTGATTGCTATTTGGTTCCTTCCTTGGTGAACGAACTCGGATCCTTTGGTGTAGAAAGTGCGGATATCGGAACCACTTCATCGACCGCGAACATCTTCTTTGCGGCCGATTGTTCTCCATAAATTATTTTAATCCCTCCTGGCAATGGGAATTTCAACACCTAGTACAGTGTCGAGGGCAGCCCTCATGTTGTGAATCCATAGCCTCCCGAACAAAGCGTTGTATCTCATATCTCCTTCGATCACATAGAACTTTGCTTCCTGAATGGTTCCGGCAGTCTTCACCGCTAGTGTTATCTCTCCTTTGGTGGTCTCACATGCCATATTTGGACTGTAGGCAATATTTGATCTTGTAGACCCAGCTGCTCTATGACTGTCGATCTGATGATATTTGCCGAGCTATCTGGATCAATTAGCACACGCTTAACTCGTGATTTATTTACGAGTACATATATTACTAGTGCATCGTTGTGTGGCTGCACGATGCCTTCAGCATTCTCGTTGTTAAAAGATAAGGTTCCTTCTGGCACGTAATCTCGAGTCCGTTTTACTCTAGTGATGGATACTTTGGTGCGCTTTCACATCGGCCTCTGAGCATTTCATTATCTCTCTATTTCACTTTGAAAAGGTCCGACTTCCTGGTCTCGACCTTGATGGCCCCGGCATGTGCTTTCACGAAGGAGTCTGCAAATATAGCAAACGAGTCAATATTAGGGGGTAAGTTGTGATACCATATCATAGCTCCCTTCGATAAAGTTTTCCCGAATATTTTCAACAAGACGGACTCTATCTCATCATCCTCCAAGTTGTTACTTTGATGACGCATGTGTAGGACATCACATGCTCATTTCAGTCAGTTGTTTCGTTGTACCTAGGAATTTCGGGCATGCGAAACTTCTTTGGAATTGGCTTCGGAGCCGCGCTCGGAGGAAAAGGTTTCTGAACAAACTTCTTGGAATCCAGACCCTTCAATATCGGTGATGCTCCTGGGATTTGGTCGACCCTAGAGTTGTAGGTTTCTACCTTTTTGTCATTGGCCTCAATTTTTTTTTCTCTCGATTCTACCCGTTTTGTCAGTTCCTCGAGCATTTTTATGATCTCGGGGTTAGTCCCGGGTTCAGCTTTGCTCGGCCTCCCAGTAATTGGTTCATTTCTGTGAGTGATTTCCTGGGAAGGCTCGGGCTCAATTCTGCTGGGGCGCGACTTTGGTTATGCAACTGGGCTATCTTTGCCTGACTGGACTCAGCATCCACGTTCAGAGGTGCAAAATGGGAGTTCGACATTTTGAACTTTGACCTGAAACTGAAGACACTTCAAAGAACAAGTGTAAAATAGGGTGCGTCATAAAAATTCATATCAAATTGCCACTATTATCCTTATCCCCACGGTGGGTGCCAAACTGTTTACCCTAAAAAACGGATAACAATTAAATTTATAAGTGATTTTAAGGATATGTGCAATATTGATACGAACGATAAATTGCGTTAGATTAAACAAATAAAGGTATATTAAATTCAAACCACGTGAGGAGGATAATTCCAGCCTTGATGAATATCCACCCTTGATTCGATTCACGATGGCCAACACTGATGAACGAGAATAAGAACTATGAATAATGGTGAAAGTAACAGTATATTGCTTTGGCATGCATGTTACAATGTCCCTAATGAATAATTATACTCCCCTTTATATAGTAGGGGAATTTTACCCTAAGTAAAATTCTATAAAATGTAAAAATCTCCCGTTTAACTGATTACTGGATTCCCGTCGGTACGTGTCAAGATCTGCGCCGTGATATCCGGTTGATCGCGGATATCACGGCCTTCCGTTAATCGTGTTCGATCGCGAATAATGCTCTCCTAAGTCTTTTGAGATTTGAACCGATCCGGGGTCATGGCCTCGATATAAATCGAAAGAGGGCACCGTGCCTTCGATGCCTACTCAATGAGTCCCTTACTTTAATTTCGGTTCTTTGTCATCGCGTTCCTTACTCAATTTATTTTATCGGGAACCAGGCTGACTTATGGGTTCGATTTCACCCGTATACAATGAATACTGCGAGGAGAAATAGCTAGTAATGAGACAAAAGGATTACCATTGCGAGAGTAACGCACTGGAACTCTAGTCATCTTCGGTTCACTTCCAATGGCTATGAAGCCCCTCCAAAATTCAGTGTGCCCTAAGTTTGAATTTAAGGAGTGAGTTGTTTCTATTTTAAAACAGTGGCATTGTAAAGAGCTGAATGTGTCTTTATTCTGTTTGGTCTTTTTATTTTTTTCAACTTCTCCTTGTCTAATTGAACAAGAATTTTTTTGAAGTTTTCACTTTTTATTTTGGGGATTTTATGAATATTTAAATTGCTTACTTAATAAAGAGAATTATCAGTTATGTCAGCTCATAAGTAAGTTAGTACAAAAATTAGTTAATTTATAAAATATTATCAATATTAGCCAATTAGCTATTTGTAGCCAATTTTTTTTTAAATTATTTGCTTTCATTTGAGTGAGCGTTGCTGGAATATATTGGATATACGTTTAAATATCAGTTTTGGGATGATCTGATAGAGTTGGTGGTTTGAATTAAAAATTCGAAGTAGATGAACATGGAAAAAGATGATCTAGGTATCATTCGAAGTATCGACCCTATAGTTGTAGGTTTCTACCTTTTTGTCATTGGCCTCAATTTTTTTTCCTCCCGATTTTACCCGTTTTGTCAGTTCCTCGAGCATTTTTATGATCTCGGGGTTAGTCCCGGGTTCAGCTTTGCTCGGCCTCCCAGTAATTGGTTCGTTTCTGTGAGTGATTTCCTGGGAAGGCTCGGGCTCAATTCTGCTGGGGCGCGACTTTGGTTATGCAACTGGGCTATCTTTGCCTGACCGGACTCAGCATCCACGTTCAGAGGTGCAAAATGGGAGTTCGACATTTTGAACTTTGACCTGAAACTAAAGACACTTCAAAGAACAAGTGTAAAATAGGGTGCGTTATGAAAATTCATATCAAATTGCCAATATTATCCTTATCCCCACGGTGGGTGCCAAACTGTTTACCCTAAAAACCGGATAACAATTAAATTTATAAGTGATTTTAAGGATATGTGCAATATTGATACGAACGATAAATTGCGTTAGATTAAACAAATAAAGGTATATTAAATTCAAACCACGTGAGGAGGATAATTCCAGCCTTGATGAATATCCACCCTTGATTCGATTCACGATGGCCAACACTGATGAACGAGAATAAGAACTATGAATAATGGTGAAAGTAACAGTATATTGCTTTGGCATGCATGTTACAATGTCCCTAATGAATAATTATACTCCCCTTTATATAGTAGGGGAATTTTACCCTAAGTAAAATTCTATAAAATGTAAAAATCTCCCGTTTAACTGATTACTGGATTCCCGTCGGTACGTGTCAAGATC
>MCJB01047054.1:35157-51030 GCA_002018475.1 Nicotiana obtusifolia
GGGGTCATGGCCTCGATATAAATCGAAAGAGGGCACCGTGCCTCCGATGCCTACTCAATGAGTCCCTTACTTTAATTTCGGTTCTTTGTCATCGCGTTCCTTACTCAATTTATTTTATCGGGAACCAGGCTGACTTATGGGTTCGATTTCACCCGTATACAATGAATACTGCGAGGAGAAATAGCTAGTAATGAGACAAAAGGATTACCATTGCGAGAGTAACGCACTGGAACTCTAGTCATCTTCGGTTCACTTCCAATGGCTATGAAGCCCCTCCAAAATTTAGTGTGCCCTAAGTTTGAATTTAAGGAGTGAGTTGTTTCTATTTTAAAACAGTGGCATTGTAAAGAGCTGAATGTGTCTTTATTCTGTTTGGTCTTTTTATTTTTTTCAACTTCTCCTTGTCTAATTGAACAAGAATTTTTTTGAAGTTTTCACTTTTTATTTTGGGGATTTTATGAATATTTAAATTGCTTACTTAATAAAGAGAATTATCAGTTATGTCAGCTCATAAGTAAGTTAGTACAAAAATTAGTTAATTTATAAAATATTATCAATATTAGCCAATTAGCTATTTGTAGCCAAATTTTTTTTAAATTATTTGCTTTCATTTGAGTGAGCGTTGCTGGAATATATTGGATATATGTTTAAATATCAGTTTTGGGATGATCTGATAGAGTTGGTGGTTTGAATTGAAAATTCGAAGTAGATGAACATGGAAAAAGATGATCTAGGTATCATACTGTATATCATTTGTGTATCACATATGTATCAAATGTGTATCACATGTATATCATTTGTATATCTGTTTGTGAGATATACGCGTGATACATGTGTCGCATAAATAAATTTTGAACTCGTTTTTAACTACGAAATTTGACACCAAATCAGTCCAAATCACCTCCAATCTTCCTCAAATTTTATGTATTGACTCATTTATATGTTTTCAATGAATTTTAACCATACCCATTAAAAAGGATTCCTTTTTTGTTGGATTTTTGGAATCTTGTATATATGTATGTATGTATGTATATGTGTGTGTGTGTACTATATTTCATCACCTTGTTGCTACCTCATTCATCAAATTTTATTTCCGTCTTGCATCTAATGTTTTTAATCACGCTTTTAATATAGAAGAAGATTTTTGCGTGTAATTCTTGGAGAGAAAGAATCCTTATTTATTTGGTTTTCAATATTTGTATGTGCTTTGTTAGTTTTGGTAAGTCTATGATTAATGGCTAGAGGTTAGTAAGTTATAACTTATTTGGGACATTTCCGTAAAATTCCCTTTAATAAAGAGATAAATCATATATAGCAACCATGTAGCCTACATACAACTTTACGAAATTGTAGCCCAAAAACAATAGGCTAAATTTCAACAACCAACTCCAAATAGGTTCTCGAAATCCCCAATTAATTTTTTTAAAGAAACCTCAAGCTTCTAACCTAATTTCAAAATTAATAATTGTGACTCAAATGTTATTTGAACAAACCAAATTCATTTGGGTTCATTTGGGCTGTAAAATTAGATTTTTTAAGATAATCCATCATTTAAGTGGATCTAAATTGCGAAGTGATGTTGTTTAAACTTGTTATAATTTGTCTAAGGAAGTTATTTACAAATTTTAAAGTCATTTAATGAATATTTTGATTGGTATTGAATAAGAATTGCATTGAAAATCATAGAAAAAGTTCATCTACGGACGCGTATATACTTTTATACAATGTTATACATTTTTATACAAGGCATATACATTATGTATATAGGTATATAACAGTGTATAATGATAGTATATAAGAGGTGTTTATACACCTATGTATACTATTATTCAATATACAAAAACTGACTTTTGTTTTTTTCCTTGAGCCTTTATCTACTCCAAATCACTTCAAATTTAAGATTTGAACTCCTTTTGATGTTTTCAATCAGTGGAGGATCCAGGATTTTAAAGTTGTGGGTGCTCCGGTGCTTTTAACGAAGACATACTACGACTGCAAATTATCACTGCACAACTATATTTTGAAACTTGATGGTAAAAATATTTGACAAGCATATTTAATGTTATCATTAAAGGATTAGTATATTTTCATTTGTCTTCAAAGTTTTCATACTTTGAAAAGTAGCATTATTTGTTACACTAAAATTTAGTGCCGGACTAGTCCATAAAGAAAACAAAGGACATCTAGAACAGCTGGTTTACGAAAGGGAAAAGGTAGTAAAAAATGAAAAGAGAATAAAAGAAAGGTAAAACAAATAAAATGGCAAAGAAAAAAAGAAAAAGAAATTCTTGGGGATTAAAAAAGAGCCAAGCAATTCACAATAAAAGGTAGAAAAGAAAAAGAATGAGTTGAAATGAAAGTACGGGCGTTTGGACGTACGAATTGTAAAATTTTGGAAAAAAGTGATATTATTTTCAAGTAAAAATAGTATTTAAAAATTAAAGTTGTGTTTGAATATAGATATAATTTTGGACTGTTTTTGAATTTTTATGAGTGATCTGAAGTGAAAATTTTGAAAAATAATATTTTGGAATTTTTTAAATTTTTGAAATTTTGAAATTCATCTTCAAGTGAAAATTTCATGGCCAAACATAGATTTCGAAAAAAAAAAATTTGGAAAAAAAAATCATTTTATAGCCAAACGAGCCCTAAATATATGCAGCTGGATTAGATCCCGCACCATTTTCGTTACAATCGTTCCTTCGGCTATCTCAAATTCCAAGGCCTCCACTTAATTTTTTTTGTTGATGGGTGCTCAATAAACATAATTGATAAATTATTAATCATTGTCCGTATAAAATACTAGTACTGCTTATGGAGCAATGGATGCTCTAACACCCATAGGAATATATGTTGATCCGCCCATATTTCCGATCGATAAAAACAATACTAAATCCAAATAACTAAAAAACTCATAAAGTCTCATTTCCGAAATAGGTCAAAAACATCACCAAATGGATCATAAATTCTAGGATGATCTTCACGCGAAATAAATCTCCACAATACAAAAAGTTGACCAAAGCCGGCCACCATCACTATTTTTTGTTTTCTTAAAATGCTTAGTTTTTTTTTTCGCCTCTGTTTGCTATAAAATTCTCATAAGATTATACTTTTAAAATGCTCATTAGAGTGGATCGTGGATCGTGGATCAAACAGTTGGTAAGCTATCTTTTCTTGTGAGTTTGTGCGCGTAATAGCAATGAAACTTTACCGTACATTGTCAAAAGAAGAAAACTAAACTTATTTGATTACTGATGTCTCATTAATCCCTGATTAGAATGCTTTTGCCTTTGTTACTGCAGTTTTCATCAATCACTAATCAAACTCCCTCATATAAAGAAGTGGGAATAGTAATGTGGGCTAAAGCATGAAATGATTTTTTCAAATTATATACAACATGGGCCAATCCAAGTTAGAATAAAAAATATACTGTAATTTTGTCTTTAATATATAAAAAAAAAGGGAGTAATAAATCATCGGCTACAAAGGATTCTTTGGATGAACATGTACAGGGTTATTCTTTTTTTCTTTTCCTAGCGAAAATGAATAATAAGTTCAATAGCAAAAGTAATTAATTATTGTTGTTTCAAATGCCTACTCTATCTAATTTGTCTAAGAAATATGGAACACAAATGAGACTCATAGTAACATTCCCGATGCCCGATAAATGACACATTTCTCTTCAGCAACATGAATATTTGGCTCGCATAAAGTTGTGACGTTAATAATAATAAATAGAGATGGTTTCAAAATGAAGATGTTATCGATGTAAGATACGGGCTAACTACATTAGTAGCCATTTTAGGGTGGTTGTTTAAGAAATATCTAGCATTTGCACAGAAGTTGCCTTAAACTGAGGCGTACGTAAGATTTTTTATAAGTGGTGTCACATTTAAAAGAGTAAATAAATAAATTTAAAACAACATCGTCAAAAAAATAAAAATAATTTAAATCATATCAATCATTTTTAAAGATGCTATGGGACTATAAAACTTAAAAGAACAAAAATGTGTTGATTAGGGCTCAAACACCAAAACCAATCTCGAGAATTGCAATGCTTTATAACCAGCGGACCAAGCAATTCAGAATTACCAATTGGTGTCAATCTATATTATTTATACGAAATTTATTATTTTTCGCATATTATTTATATGTGTATTTAGTGAAATTTTCACGTGACACCGCTTAATCTAAGGTAAATCAGCCCCTCTAATGGAGAAAATTAAATTTGTGATATGTTCAGGACACTTTTTCGAACTTCAGGACAGTATCCTAAAGTTTGACTGTGGACTTCGAACTTGAACTTTTTGAACTGCTATAAATTGAACCATAGTGAAGCTAAAAATACTTATCCATGGATAAAATTTTAACATAAATGTTGGGAACTTTTTATGGGATATATTTTCTCAATTTTTGCATTTTTTAAATGTATGATAAGTTGAAGAGTTAACAAGAATATATATATACATACAATATTCAACTTCAATATTCTTTTCTGCTCTTCTTCTACAGTACTTGTAATATCCTTACACTTTCCACAAACTATTGGCAACATTAGGTGGTTACGTTGTGCATAATATGTTAGTTATCGGAGGTTTGAACTAGACTTACTCTTGCTCAAAGGAGTTAAGTTTGACTTTGAGATTGAAACATTGTCTCTGTATTCGTTCACTTTATTGTTTGTGCAAATAATAAGAAGGAAAAAAGAAATACAAGAAGGGTAGAAGAAACGGAAAATGAGGAAGAAGAAAAGGAAGCGGGTTACTGCGTTTTAAATTAGGAAAAATATTAGCTATGTCCATTTATAAGTAGCTTATTATAAAAATTAGTCAATTCATAAAATATTATCATTATTAGCCAAATAGCTATTTGTAAGCAGAAAAGGTCAAACTTTTGCTTTCTTATGAGTGAGTGTTAATAGAATAGATTGAGTACATCTTAAGGAACTTAAATCTCAGTTTTGGGATGATTTGGTGGAGTTTTGAGGTGGTTTGAATTGAAAATTCGAAGTAGAAGATGAACATGAAAAAATAATATGTGTATCACATATGTATCATATTTGTATCAAATGTGTATCACATGTATATCCATGTATACCTGCTGTGAGATACATGCGCGATACACGTTTGATACATGTGTCGCAGAAGAATTTTTTGAACTCGATTTTGACTATGAATTTTGATATCAAATCAGTCTAAATCACCTCCAATCTTCCTCAAATTTTGCATATTGACTCATCTATATATTTTCAATGAATCTCAACCACACTCATTGAAAAAAAGTCTCTTTTTGCTTAAATTTTTGAAATCTTGTATATATATATATTTTTGTATTTCATCACCTTATTTATTACCTCATCCATGAAATTATCCTTCCGTCTTGCATCTAATATTGCTAATCACGCTTTAAAATATGGAAGGTGATCTTTGTGTGTGATTCTTGAAGAGAAAGAACCTTATTTCTTTGGGTTTTTAATTTTTATATGTGCTTGGCTAGTTTTAGCAAGTATATGATTAGTGGCTAGAGGTTGATAAGTTAGGACTTTTTTGGGACATTTCTGTAAGATTCCCTTTAAATTATACTCCCACTGGTCCATAATGAGTGACTTTTGTTTTAATCTCTGGCACACCCCTTAAAAAAATACTAACTCCTAGATAAATATAATATTTTAACTAAATTACCCTTAATTAGATTTTGCATTATTATTAACTTGACAAATTGGGATATATAAATAAGGATAAATTTTGGAAAAAAAAATTTAATTTCTTCATAATTACGTAAAAGATACTTATTTTGGACAAAAATAAAAAGACTTAAAAGTCATTTATTATGAATTAGAGGAAATAACTATTTTCTGAAACATTGTAAACACTGATTAACCTCTTGAACGTATTTGCTTACGTTCTTGTTACAGGAGTAAATTTATTTCATACTTCTTTTATTTTAGTTTGATGCTCAAATACTACTATGCATAGTTACGTTCTTAACAATACGGTCACAATTTAGGACTAAAAGTTTACACTTTATTTTCAGTGTAATATTAAACATACTATAGCAAAAGTTAAAATATATAAACACATGCGACAAGCCGACAACGTAACACCTTAGCTGGACTAATTTTTCTTGACATAAGTGAGATGTTTATCAACATTATAGGAACTATACACGCTGATGCAACTTAAACTTAATGAGTTTTTTTTTTGTAACTAATGTGGAATAATCATTAATTAGCATAACTCATAATGAATTGTGCCAACACTCCTTTAAAAATTTCTTAACATTAATATATTATAGTTTACAAAGAAAGTCATTGCCGCTGCTTTGGAAGTATTAAATCATCCTCCAGCAAAAACAATGGAATAGCAATTATGTTCACTTTTCACTTAATTGACAGTATAACTTCTTTTTTTATTGGGTGAGTTAGATGGGTATAAGGGTCATGAGTTAAATAAATTTTATTACTAAAAAATAAAATTTTAATGGGGTTAATATGTGCTTTTATTTTTTTGGATCAAAAGACAAATTATGGGTGACTTTATTGTTTTAATAAAAACAAAAGTGATTTTAATAAAATATTCCCATAAGTTGAATGATCATCTAAGAAAATAACTCGGATACTTACTTTGTTTGTAAAAACTTGTTTATTAGAAACAAATTATGCTTAACAAGGAGACAAGATGCTTGTTCTTCAAAAAATAAAACATTTCGTGCTCTTTCTACTTCTCAGTAAAATAACTTATTTTCCGTGGGACGATATGTTGTTGGTATTTTCCTTTTCATTTCTCTGATGAAGGAAGACAGATAAATTTAAGGACGTGAAGAATTGTGAGGTGAGTTACAGAAGGTGACATAACAAAAGACTTGTTGACCGCCAGCTATTTTCCTATTTCTGAAAACTAATAAGTGCCCATCTTCTTTTTTGCCGTTGGCCAACTTCAAGCTCCTGATATATCTTTGCGTTTTGCTTTATTAATTTTATATGTAAAAAGATACTTAAGAGACTAAAGATTTTTGGACAGGAGAAATAATTATCGAACTAGAGATCCAAATGCACATTTACAGGGACGAGGGGAGGGTCTAAAATGATTTGGCAGTAATTTGGTAAAGGAGACAGAAGTGTGCTTTATGATGATATAGTGATAATATCGTCGCAATAATTAAAGGGAATAATATATATATATAACTCTCTCTAATTTTTTTGGGAAAAAGTTTATATTTACTCGTGTATTATTCAAAGATATAACTCAATTTTGCCGTCAAATTACACTTTTGGTTTATTTATATTTTTACCGTTAACAAACCGTCTCTCAATTGTTTTCTTCATTATTGGAACTTCAGCTAGCACGGAAAGGGTGGACTCTACCTGTTTAATTTTTCCGAGACATCAAAAGCTTAAATTTATCCCTCAAGTTTTGACTATGTGAATTGAAATTACATTCAGGTAGGAGATCTGATCAAGCCCAACTCTAATCCTAAAAAGGATAAGCAGTCGCTGCAAATATAATCCGATCTAAAAGTCCGAAGTCGAATCCCTCAGGGAACTAAGGTTTAGCTATAACTGTTTACTATCACTAGAACACAAGCTTGAACAATTCCTAAGTTTTAAATATTAGGATTCTTATGTCTAACTAATTAACTAACAAATTAAAGTAGTGAATTAATAAATAGGATACTAAGGGTTGGAGGCAAGATTAGAAAAGCCTAAAGTTATGATTTCCTCAATTGTTGGAATCCTTCCCGTTATATCTCCTACAATTTCTCCTAAGTATTCTCTACTGATCATGAGCACTCAGCTTATCGTAATTCTCTCTCGAGCAACTACAATAATGTACTAGTCATATTCTCTCGAATTACGCTAGCTCGCACTTTTTTACCGCTCACTATGATCACGTTAAAGCTTCGTTATCTCTAATGCCGCTTTTAAACCCGTCGTACGGATCTCTCATATACTTTGGGAGTAACATTGTTCGATAACAACCTAAATAGGCATTCTTTCTCAAGCAATACATAATAAATAGGCACGATCAATTGATGACCATTCAATAAACATGTAGTTGAACAAGTAGGGATATTCAAAGGCAAAATTATATTAAAACGTAGCAAGAGTTCATCCTCAAAAAGGTTTCATCATACCCTCGATTAGAGAGTTTAGCTACTCATAGTTGTATAACCAATCATAGTAATATTCAAAAGCATTAAACTACAGATTAAAGAAGAACAGAGAGAAAGACTCTTGTGATTCGTGCTCCAGAGTGTTCAGTAGTCTTTTGCCTTTCCAATAATGTCTCTCCTCTAAAAACTAAGTTTAGGAGGTATTTATAAGGTAGGGTTCGAAGTCTACACGTCCAAAAATAGTGAGAAAATAAAATTGGCTTGGATAGCATCGTCAGCGCGAGGCACTGTCAGAGGCACCAATATTTCTGCGCGAGGCACTGTTAGGGGCACCAACATTTCTGTGGGAGGCACTGTCAGGGGCGCCAATGTTTCTGCGCGAGGCACTATCAGGGGCGCCAACGACAGTGCCCTGGACAAGGCCTTGCACTGTCTATGTCCATGACTTTTTATTGCGTTGCACGTCTTCTTTTATTGCTCCATTTTGTAGCTCTGAGGTATCATTTCGTGTAACTTTTCTCCACTTCATGTCCAAGCATTCCTACATGTAAAATAAACTCTATTAAGCTCAATTGTCGCATAAATTAGCATCCAAACAACAAGCAAGTAGGATAAATAACATCAAAATATATGAAATTATAGCACGGCATCAACACCCCACACTTAAATGTTGCTCGCCCTCGAATCAACCAACCAAACGCTTCCTCTTCAAGGACCCAACAAACCATATATTTACAACACACTACATCTATGATATGGTTGATAGTAACAATTGAGCTCTAGCATATGCGGCTAAAATACACTTCCCATACTCGTGCCCAATTTCAAAATATCCAACTCAGGAACAACATGATTATAACAATCCTAACCTCGAAAACTAACTCAATGTCACAATGCACCCGAGACTTGAATATTTAATCTAACAGAGGGGTCTAATAATTTTACCTATCCTTTGAAAAATCATGTGCCCTCACAATAGAACAAAGAGTAAGCAGTCCACACAACCAAATCACATGATCAAATATATTCTAAGGACTCACACATATGAAGAAATATCACTCACTCTCTCAAAGAAGTCACATTCACGCAAAAAGTACCATCGGCTTTGCCCATTATGTGAACCTCTACTAATGTAGGCTCGCTCGGGCTGAAATCAACTAAACTTTATTATAGTTGTAATGTAGGGTAAGGAACGACTAGGATATATTTAGGATATAATGGCTAACCTTCCTAAGCACTTTAACACATCATGTATTTAACTTTAAGCGCAAAATTCCTTCAATCCACTTCAACCATCACAAGATAGCTCACCCCAGAATATTTTTCTTCTTCTTTACACACTGCTCCAGATCACATCCACTAACAAAAATAAGAAACCTTTATTTATTTGTTTCTTCGTTCCTTCTTTTCTATTTTACCTTGCCGCTAGTGGAATTTTATTTAAAGCACAAGTGCACATTTCTTCCTTCTATTGGTTCCTCTCAAAAGCTACCCCAAGTTTCCTCATTACTTCGTTCTAGTGCTCTCTCTACAATTCAAGTGCTTTAAGAGGTCTAAGGATCGAAATGATTCAATTAAGAATAACTGGGATAGGCTTGTAATGCGTGTGCCAAAAGAAAGGCTTATAGGCTCAAAAGGGTAACGAGGGATGATCTTATTTGTGATAGACAACAAAATTCATAAAGATCAAAGAAAACCTAACATCACTTTTCAAACCGAGAAACATCTAGGATTTCGATTCGATTCACATTCTAGGCAAGTTCTAGACTCAAATGCAATAACATGGACTATGCAAAGACTTCACTTCACACATGGCACATGACTCCCTAAGGATGGTTTCATTCGGACTCTCAATCAAAGAAGCACTCACAAAATCCAAGAGATATATTAAGCATAAAGCACAAAGTGAACACAAGTCAAGAAACCAAGACGTAGGAGTTATACCATATGCTATTCATTTTTACCAAGGCATCATCATATATTTAAAGCTAAGAGAAGGTGAAACACATGCGAACAACATCATCAGTCGAGGGTTAAGGACCAAAATGAGACTTTTACTTATAAATGGTAGCTAGAGTAATATTAATTAGAGAAAACACTTTAAATTGATCGTTTCTCCTTTTTTTTTGTTTTTCTCCAAACGTTGCATTTTACTAGACGCATATGAACTTTAAATAGAACTTAAAATATCTGTAATAATGCTCCATATACAAGAGAACAGAATCCTTAAAGTTTAATCCAAAGACATACTAATTACGTAGCATTATTCTGGATGTTTTAAGGAGGGAATATTTAATTTATGCACTCTACGTGTTAAATTGTAACAGCCCAACTCATTAGTAATACTGTCTGCTTTTTGTGTAGACCAGTACGGTTTTAAAATACATTGCTAAGATTTAAGGCATGTTTAATTACTTATATACCTAACATCTTTTTCGTATTCTGTCAATATGAAATTTGCATTGAATACCCTTATGATATCTCGTACACATTCCGACGAACATGCTAAATACATGCAAAATGATCGTTCTGGCTCATGTATGATTTGCATTTTTACAACTAATTAAAAAGGACAAACAAAATATTCCACCTGCAAAAATTCGATTTTGTTGATCATTAGATAACTGAAATAATGGTCATGCTGTCCTGCCTCTTATGTCATAACTTATTCGTTGATGACTTTATTCTGAAAAATCTTCTAGACTTGCAATGATTAACGTATATTACCTGCTGATTTTGTAATTACTTTCTACACCCTGTTTGGATCTTTTTTGAGGAATTGTGGTTTAGCCAAGGTTAGACCTATTTTCTTTTTCTTGTTTACCGAAGAGGGTGGGTATATCTCAGGGTCTTAATATATAATTTCCTATAGTAAATTGATGAACAGTTATTAGTTTAATAGTTTATTAATTTCAATAGTTAAGCAAAGTAAAAGAACTAACTGAATTTATTCATTATAACATTAAATTCACTAAATTTTACCTACTAAATAGTATATAATAATATCTTTTTTCATATTAAACTTATCGAACTAGTATACTACTATAACAGTATGTCATTAAACTTTATAATGACAAAGTTTAATCATCAAGATGGCTTTACTATTATAGTGGGTAACGTTTTATGGCTTTACCGTTATATTCAGTTACTTTAATGTGACAAAATATAGTTGTGTAAATTTATTATTATAGCGGGTAATTAAACTTCAATTATTTTATGTGACCTAAAATAATTTTGTGATTCTTTTTTTAGAACCCCAGGAAAACCCGCAGTTGCTACAGCCTCTGCCTTTCGGATGAGCACTCTGTGCGCACTGAATAAACCCCTCACTGTCTAATAGCCTGCAAACCATACAGGGGATAAAACCGTACTAGGCAAACCCCCTGTGCGACATGCTCGACCCAGAAGGCATACATGAAATTAACTCATTTGATATTCCCGTAATATGTGATATCACAGTCACACCTCCTCTACTTGGTTAATATTACTATATTAGACGATACAGCTCTCTATAATTTTAAAAACATTAAATGTAACAGAAATTTCTTATTATGCATGGAACATGAAGATGATCCAGTTTTTAATCTTCCTTTTCTTATCTTATATGTTCTGTTTTCTCTTTAGGTAAAAAAGAAACAAGTGCGTTTAAAGCAAGAGCCAGTTTTTGATCATTTTTGCAAATATATACTGAAGATATAAGTCAGTCAACACTGCAAGTCCAAGTCGAAGGAAAGTAACTGAAAGCAATAAAAATCATGTTCTTATATATATAGTATCTCATACAATCAGAGTGTTTCTTTTTTGTCCTTCACTTTATACGTCACTCTCTTGACTATCCAAGTGAGGCCCCCCAACTGTATTCTCTTCTTATATATATCAAATACTATTACAGTTTTAGACCCCAAATAATATATACACAGTAATTGTTTAGCCTTCATAAAATCATATCTCCTTAAACTGTTACTATCAAAGTAAACCTTTCAAAAAGTCTCTATTACAAAAGATTATAAAAAAGGTATAAAAGCTATAGGTGGAGTTAGCGCGTTTCTGATTCACCTAGGGCTCGCCTGGTTAGTGTTTTAGTGAACAAGTTATATCGGGATTATAACGACAGAATTATAATACGAAGAATAAACTGGTGACAGAATTATTTAGTGAATGTTTGATTGACTGGACTAAAAATAAAATATATGTAATATAATAATATAAACATGTGCTTGGTTTTACACTAGCTAAATGGGATAAATAATTTATTCTTAATTTTAACCTTGAATTTTTACGGGACTTTGAGAAAGAGCTATGCAGAAAGAAATCTTTATCACTTTTGATGTTTTATACCAGGATTACAAATTATCGAAATATTTTCTCACATTGTGGGTGGTATAAAAATAATACGACAATGTTAATATGAATAATCTTGGTTATTTCTAATTCCATAATAAAAAAAATTAGCCAAATACTGAATAAAATAATTATTATCTTTTCCCAAATTAAACGACCGCTTAGGGAGTAACATGTTATAAGATTGAAAGCTATGTTTCAATCTATACCTACTATTAGCTTATATATAGTTATATAAGTTGATTGAGAATTTAAATCTAATGGGTTCAACTATTAAGATTTTTATTATTGAACTCGTTGTACTGTTAAAATTATGAGTTTATAAGATTTTAATAAATTTTTACATATAAATTCATGCTTTACGAAAATTATGAATGCAGTTGACCCCGTAGCTAAAAGGCTATATTTTCCCCTGCTTATATAAGTGTCACGCAAAATCATTACAATAACCATTCTCGATTATATCTTTAAGTAAAACAATCATTCCCGTGCAAATTGCAAATGTACCTATTATTTTTGCCAATAAGGCGAGCAATAATGAAAAATATATTTAAATTTGTATAAATCGACAATAATAAGATTGTTCAAACTATTAATGAGTTTTTATCCCTATTACATGTCATGTACTTTATTTTCTAAGTTGTCAAATTAAAGCTATTATGAAAAGTTGCATACTATTGTAGACCCTTTTAACCTGCAAATATGTGAAAATGTTTTACACTATTAGTACACAAAAATTAAAGTCATGCAAATCATACTACGCACATTCCCGACTGTTAAAAAGTTCTTTTATTTTCCAAATGTTTTACCATGGTCATTTTAGTCATGAGAATATGTAATCTTAAGATATCCATGAACTTAATAGTAATAATTTAACTTCTATCAATAATAATGTAATTATTTTTTACCCTATCAAAATACTTGAATAGTGTTTGCAAGAAACTACTCATATTAAGTGGAATCAATAACCTCAAAAATAAGACAGATAATTTTGCTTATAATCGATTAAAATATATTTAAAATGTAAGTTTTCATTACAGTATTAGAGAAATATAAAATAAACAAATTAAGATTTGAGTAATAAATTATGTTTTTAGTCACTTCACAAAGATCACTTTTGGTTCGCGATCAAAATTATTTACGTTCGGTAGCCATAAAAATATATAAAATTTGTATATTTTTATATAACATACAAATTTATCCACAGTCCAAACGAGGCCCAATGGAATACAACTACTACTATCATCCAGCATCCATATCATATGATCATCATTAATTCGAAATATACCATTATTCTTTTCTTTTTCGATGGACGTACGTCCCCTTACCTTTCTTCATGATATCACGTAAAACGTTAAGTACTATTAATAATTTTGTCTTTTGAATTCTTTTTTAGCTTTTCTTTTCTCTTAAAATAAGAGAAAGAATTTAAAATTAATTCCTTCTTTTGCATGCTCATGCTAACCACCTCCTCATCCAACCTCTTTCCCCTCAAACGGGGTGGAGCTACAGTAGTGAGTGTAGGTTCGAACGAATTCAGTAACTTTTGATCCGAACTTGTATTTACATTAAAAGTTTAAATGAAGATACATAATATTTTAATGCCGGACCCAATGACCGATTCTTTTACTTTTTGTTTGTTTTATGGTGCAAGATCAAATTATAGTGAGATATTCAATTTGTAATGATAGACTACAAATTGTTTTTATTAAAAAAATTTGTTTTGTATAGCAATATTTTTTAAGCCAGAAAAGAATGTTCGCATTAAACTGGCAAAAAAACTTTGCATCATCTAATAACCTTTTCCATTGCAAAAAAAGAACCTTACTCATATCAAAAAAGAAAAAATAAAAGAAAGCAAAAAAGCTTTTCTATGCATCCACTATCATACGCAATGAGCTATTAAAAAAATATGCACAAGAAATGAAGACTTATTTATTTGTTTAAGTTTTTAATTATCTGTCGCTATTGCAACGATGAAAAGAGTTTTTCTTTGATGAAATGTATTAAAAGTAATTAACATTGGTGATAACTTTTTAAATAATTGTTTAATTTGCTATACAGAGTATTGAGACTTAAAATGCCTGAGCTGCAATCATTTATCATTTTCCAAAATATGATAAGTCATCGAATCCAGTTGTATGATAAAATTTATATTATTTAAATTGTTTGTTATTTATTGAATATATGCTATTAAAAATTGGTACTTATTTTTTGTCTTGTTATTATTGTATACTAACTTGATGCCGCAATTCTGTCTTAAAATTTAGAACTTATACACTTAGAATTCTGGTTCCACATCTGCCCTCAAAAAGGTAAAACTGAGAGTTTTGTAAATTTGACAAAGAACCATGCAATTGCAGAAATTAAATAGTGACAAACAAACTGAAGAGAAGCTACTGATTAGTTAGTCTTTATGAATAGAACGCCTAGTATTTATCTCTCATGCTTTTACCTGCCTTGTCTCTTGTAAACCTCATAACTGTAAATATTGCCCAATGACGAAAAATAATTAAACTAAGAGAAGATATTGAGGTAAATGCATGATTCATTGAAATTCAAGATAATAAATAGAGCAAGTCATTATAAAATACAACAAACCCTACTTTCTTTCTTCTAGTAATTTCTTTTTTTCACCTCCCCAACAAAGAAAAAGAAAATGAAATTAAATTAAAAAACAATAAGAGCCACTGGAGATACTAGACACAGTCTGACTCTTTTGTCTCCCTTTACTAATAGTATAAAATTCTAAACATTATAGTAGGATAATTCCACTTAGAATTTGTTGGAGATAGTTTAGTGAAAGGGATTGAAGATTTAAAGTCAGTGAATTATAAATCGAAGTTCAGAGCCAGAGCGCTCCGGCTTCTTTGAGGAGAGGGACAAGTGTACCATTTATATGACAAGCCATGACCGTCTCGATCCCGCCTAAGAACTTCCCACCAACAAAAACAGCTGGGACGGGCTGCTGCTGCCCGTCCCCGGCTAATTGGAACAGCAAGGCGTGAATTTCCTTCCCCGCGGAGTCCCTGTCGAGCTCGACGATGGTGGGGCCCACCCCGAGCCCGAAGAGGAGCTGCTTCACCACGTGGCACATGCAGCAGCCGCTCATGGTAAAAACAACCACAGCATTGCCCGAAACCAAGAACCGGACCCGTTCGTAAACAGACTCCATTATCCTTCTTGATTCTCCTGCACCAATTCTCATACTTGATGATGATTCCTTCACTACCTGCATTTTTTCTTCTTCTCTTTTTTTTTGTTTGCAAATTCTCACAAGATTTTTGAAGGGTTTTTATTGGACTATAAGTTATGGGGTTTAGTAGAAAAAACCAAAGTGTTTTGCTTCAAAGAGAAGAGTTAAGAATTCAGAGGAAATTTATTGTTAGGGCTTGCGTAGAATAAAGGTTGGGTTTTATA
>MCJB01047054.1:51069-103116 GCA_002018475.1 Nicotiana obtusifolia
GGGTAGGGGGAGTAGGGGAGGGGGGTGATAGTATATAGCTAGATAGGGACATAGTAGCTGAACCCGGCAAATTCTGACGGGCTTTGAACAACAGCATTAAGGGGAGTACGATCCTTTCCCAATCATCTACTTTATTTGCATGCCTTTCTTCTGCCTTTTGCCTTTTTAGAATGTGTGTGTTTTTTAGGGGGGTGGGTTGATGATCACAGTACAGGATAAGGTCACAAGTTTTGTCGTTAGGGCTTTGGGGAGTATTTACATTGATGTTTGTGGCACTTCTTGAGGCATCATTAATAATTATCTCGCAAATCTTAATTATATTCTAATCTATTAGGAGTAGTATAATTAAGGTGTTATGAAAACTACGTTAGCGTTACTTCATGATTTTCCATTAATAGTGTCTAGCAAACTTAAAGAAGTAACCAATGATTTGCTTAAGTAAGATCAGCTAATTTTAACTAACTGTTCGTTGAAATGCGATATTCGTAATCTGTCACCGTATCAAGACTTTAAAGCTTGATTGCAAAATTATTATAAATCATTATTTTCACTTATAGGAGTATACACTAACGTAACATAGCAAACTACCAATGTATTTTAACCTAATAGTCTGATAATTCTTTTGCATTATTGTATGAGTTTAAGTTATATAAACAAAGAAATATTTACACCATCAGATCACTTTCAGAGGTGAATTTAGGTTTTTTTATGGTGCACGTGAACTCATCGTCTTTCTGCCAAATTAGATATTTTAAGTATATATTTTATAATATTAATTTAATATTATCAGTTGACCCTCATGCTCCAAAAAGGTTGAATGATGCACCTGTTGAATGTTGAGTTATTTATCCAGAAGAACATGGATCGATTTGCACTTAAATACTTCTTTTTTCTTGCTTTTTTAATGGTGCACCCATATTTTTGAAATTCTAGATCCGTTTTTGATCACCTTTGCATGTTGTAGCAGATAAAATATCTTATTTTTAATATTAAAAATCTCACACTTTAAGGAGGCTTCACATATAATTATCATTTAGGTGATATAATATAAAACTTTTACAGTAACAATTACATAACTTAAACTCTCGCTATATAGAAGTTAAGCTCTATCCAAAACTGCTGGTAGGCCCTAAATTTTAAAAATGGGAAGTGTAGCTTGTTATTGTAGATTTATAGTGACATTCTCCATCAAGAATTACAAAGGAAAATAAGCGATTATGCATAAAAAAAAAAAAAAAAAAAGAGTATGCTAAAACCAAAAAGCTTATATATGTGAGAGCTCAATTAGTTCACGCTGCAACAGTTGATGGATGTATAATCATGACATCTAATATTTACAAGGTGCTTGTATTAAGATAATAAATAATGTACTAGATCCTTTTATATTATTTTTAATTAGCAAAACTATCCTCCGCAAAAAAGAAGAAGTTATGTACTGGAAAAACTTTCTCAAAAAGATTATCAAACGCAAGCTAAATCGGCCAATAAGACTTACAAATTCAGGCAAGTGGGGCCCAGCGTTAAAGGGGGCAAAGTCATATTCCCAACAGAAAAAATGGCGCAGAGATTGCACCAGAATTAGATAGAAGTGAGAGAGAAATGAAGATGGCATGGGAATGGAGATAGGACAACCTGAAACTCAGACTTGAGCTGAGGTACACTAACGCTTTTGAGGCATGAAAGACAAAATTTTTACTAATTAATATTATTATTATTATTATTATTATTATTATTATTATGCGGGTATTGAAAAACACTAAAGATAGTCATTAATATAATCACATATATAAACACAGACTAAAGAAAAAATTTCCAATTAAATCGTACTTAGTACCGAAGATGTTCCAAGTTCCCACACATTTTGTAAAGGATTCTTTTTTCACATGACATATTGATATTGTTAATTTAACTTTGTCATGAAATTAGACAGAAACGAACAAGCATTCAGGTGTTTGTGCACAAAACGAACAATATATCTTTACTTTTTGTAATGAGGAAAAGTATTTTTGCTTTTTATACCATTTGCTAAGTCATTTTCAAGCGTTATGGCATGAAAATGAAGACATATGCTAGTAGTAGAGGAACACGGAGAGGACAATATGAGGTTATATTATTTTATTTTATTTTTGAAAAATTTCCTCGGAAATCTGCAGATGCTATTTTTCGGGTGAGAACTGGACAAGTTGGTGTGACGAGCTCTGACTGAAGAGTCTGTTGGTAAGAAAAATCGATCAGGTCAATATTTTTGATATACTATATACTAGGTTAATTAGAAGAATTTTTTTTGCTTATAAAAAAAAAAAGAATTAGACATGTTAGTTTGAACATGTTATATAGAAAAACGTAAAACATAATTGTATATAACTTACACGATATTTGGTCATAAACTATTTGTCCTTGTGAAGTTGATTTGACCATTAAGGGATGGAAAAGTCCACTCGGGTAAATAAACATATCTTTCTAATTTCTTAAACTTGATGTAACCTTCATTTTGCACTTTTTACCTTCCTACTAAAACCTATAAATATTATTTTAAAAAATTGGGATTGCTAAATGGTAATAATTTGAAGGAAAAAAAAAATTGTATTAACCTTTGATGATACTTAAAACATAATAGTTACTGTAATATTTATGACTTAGACTTATATTTCGAATTAAAATTATTAAGAGAAATGGTACGAATAAAAGATAATACTTTAATAGATATATTTATTTACATAAAAAAACTTGATTCTCTTTCAAATGTGCAACAATTGCTTCAATAGAAAAAAATTTTTCAAAATAAAAATACATAAGATCAACAACATCTCAAGATTAATTAAATCGATTCTCTATATTATCAATAAAAGATTTGAGTCTCTAATTGTTATGATGCTTTAGGCTCCAAATTATGTTGTGCCGTCCCCGATAAGTATCATTTTTTAAAACACACTCCATTCGGAAATAGCTTTTCGGATCTTTTTTCGTAAAAGTTTTCTGAATATTTGTTGATTGAAAAAATAAATTTCTTTGTAAAACACCCTAATGCCACTTCTTCAAGAAAAGAAAAGTATTTTAAAAGAACTTAAACTTCTTGAAAAAACTTATAATTAAAAAAACACATTTCAACGGAAATTCTCATTTACAAGATCCCAGTAACATTTTCGTCAAACAAAATGCATGTAATTGAAGTGACTTTTTCGAATTGAAAACTTTTTTTTAGATATTTCAATTGGTGTTCATTATTTGTATTGGGGTGCGACTAAGACCAAATTATGCTAGAAAATTTCACATTAAAGATAAAATATTCTCTAACAAAAAAGACTTTTATACTTAAAACTCGAACCTCATAATAATAAATGAATATTTATAATTTGACCGCAATCCTTATTGGTTAGTGAAAAACTTAGGTAATAGAGGCAAAAGTTTATACCTTTCTTGGTGTGCAATTGAGAGAGTACAAAAGCATTGGGAATTTGGGAAATGCAAAGAGAAAAAGTAACAGAAACTATATGGGAAAAGAACCGACAAGCCGACAAGTAGCGGTTTACAAGCCGCCGTTGACCGTCAGCTGATGTATACTCTATAGTTTTATTAAGTCAGTCAAATGTGGCTTTTTCTTATATTTTGTTTCTGCAGAGAGGGCCATAGCGTGAGTTTGAAAAGCAGTGAATTTATCTCATCGTATCTGCATGAGAGCCCTTCCTCTTAACCTACTTTCTCTTTTTTCACTTTTTCATGATCTCTACTTCTAACCCCATAGCTATTTTACTTTTGATTTCAAGCCTATCTATATATTGATTTTAGGTTTTAGCCCATACTTTTAGTGCTCTCACTTTCACCTTTTTCAGTACTTTTGTTTCATTTCATTTCATGCTTACGACTTAACTTAGAGCATCATCACGTGATGATTATAAAATTTAACTAGAACATAATTCAAATTATTAGTTTTTGGTTTACCATCCAGCAAATGGTATCAGGCTTTAGTGGCAGAGTCAAAATTTTTATTAAGTAGCGTCAAAACATAAAGAAGTAAGACCATGAAAAAGTTAGGGAGAGTCAATATATATATATATATATATATATATATATATATCTAGATAACATACCGTACGGATCTTTCTAACATACTACATGAAAGTAGTATGTTATCAATGTACCTATTTTTCCTTTCTCCAAAATACCCCTTACTTTCAAATTGTCGATTCATTAATAGCAAGACCTTTTTGTCTGTTTACTTCAAAATCTAAAGCCACGGTCCCATGTCCTCCTTTCCCTCTCTTGCTTTTCCTTTCTCTCCCTCAATGAAGAAGGAACTATTTCATTTCTTCTTCACCTCTTAATTAGTCCATATCTCATGCATTCGTAATACGTTAAATTTATCTTAAATCTTCTCAAAGAAACTCACTACACTTGTACCATATTCCTCCAATTTTTTTTATTAACAAATAAGAGAAAAACTTACTACCCTAAACAGCTCTTGATACCCTGATTTGTTCTTGATCGTGATTCCGTAATTAAATAAGGCCAATAGTTCGCATATTCGAACAATTGATGAGTAAATCCTGGAATTTAGTAACCTTTATCGAGATGGGTAGTTCTACTCTATTCTATTAGATTCCTAGATCCAATTATCAAACTACACTTCCAGTACTGAAAAAAGTTACTGTAACTATTACTTGAATTTCAATCAACCAGTCAGACTTCAAAACTTACTGCTAGTTGGTTTGAGATACATCATCCAAGGCAAATCAGGAGAAGAAAAGAGCAAAAGAACGGGGAAGAAGAGAACAACTGATAGAGAGAAAAAGAGGAATTAGCAAGATCCTAATGTGTGTTTATGTATGTAAAATAAAAAATTACCTAGTAATGAATTTTCTGACTATAGGGTGTCAATTGACACACTTCGAATAGATGTGGCTCCGCCATTGCTAGAAGTGGATATACCTTTCCTAATGGGCATCATTTCATGAAAAAATCTTATTAGATATGTATGTATAGATTATAAGAAAAATAAAAAGAATGGGAATAAATATAAAAAATAGTTATTGATTGTCAAGTTGTCATTTATAGTGATTGATTTATTTACTTATAAAAAAAAAATTGACACCGCTCCTTCATATGCATATAACCGATACATGTTTTAGAGTCTAATTAATTCGATTTTGTGCCGAAAAGCGTGACTAGTCGATTATATTCTGCAAGTATATTTCCAGTTTTCTTTAACTTTTATAACACAAAAGTTTTTTTTATATCTCACACTATTGACACACGAATGAATGATAGTGTCTCATTTCGTCCTACAAATTGTAAAGAAAGCGCCGATGTCAAATTGGATCGACTTTCAACATATCAAATTTTAAGGGGAGATTAATGTTACGAAGCGTAGGCAATACATTCACGTCTGTTTAACTCAAAAATAAATTTTTCGGTCAAAGTCAATATCAAGAATGAATAGGGTTATTGATAATCAAAATTTGCTTCACTTTCTCAATAATTTGAAGAATAAGACAAATAATGAAAATAATTGACAAGGAAAGAAAATCTGATGTAGATTGATAATCAGTTCCAGAATTGTGGTTAGAACCTTATGAATAAAGCAACGGATAATTGCATATATTTCAATAATAATCAGATATCATTACAAATGAGGACTAGGCCCTTATATAGGAATACACAATTATAACGGTTTCCTTACTTAGTTCGGGCTTGCTAATGACATTAATTGCCTTGATTACCCGTTACCATATATAATTGTAACGGAAGCATTTATGGCTGAAGATTTTCCGTAACCACGATTAATGTCGATTTCCCTTCCTTATAACAGATTCGTGCATCTTCCTTCTTTAATGGTCTTTATGCATCCCGCTCCTATTTCTTCTTTTCCAGCTGTCAGAGCCAGTTCCTTTCCCAGAGAAATCCAGGGGGTGTTTCTTTCATGCCTTCTTGAATTCTTTAACTCATCCAATTGGAAATGTCACCTGACACCTTGTTGATGGTCATGCTCTGTCACCTTGATGATAGTCCACAGTGTCATGCCTTTTTCACTAATACAGATAGTCTTCCCACTTTTTGAATATTCTCAACTGAATATTCGGGAAGTGATAAGTATTTATGACGGGAATTCTTTGTCGCTGTCTCTCGAGTATCATAATGCCTTTTTCAGAACCGATGCGACATATGTCACGTCCATTTAATACACAATACATGTGTCTCACCTTGATTGGTTCTGCGGTTTTCAGCATTTTTTTAGGGTTTTTCTGTGGCTGCATCAGCCACGAACTGGCGGTTCTATTATGACAGTTCATAATGATCAACCTTGATGACAGTTGCTTCTCCTTATAAATACTTCGTCACGCTTGATTTTTGAAAATCTCTTCCTTCTTCTTTGCATTCATCTTCATAACTTTTCCTCGTACTCCTTCATCTTTTTTCTGTATTTTCTTTGTTAAATATGTATTCTTCAACACCAGACCCTCGTAAAGTTGTAATTGTTGATGAACTTGCTCCTTCTACTGCCCTACTAGGAGTAGGAGAGGTGGCAGATTCCGCAGTCTTGGTTCATTATCTACTCGTAGTTCTGCTCCCCAAAGTAGTTCTGTCAAACCATCTTCTTCTAGGTCTAAAGCCCCCTTAACTCCTAGATCTTCTTTTAAGGGTAGGTATTAGAACGAACCCATGCGTGAGCCTATAGTTTCTGAGATTGTCCCTCAAGAGTTTTCTTTCGTGTCAGACCGTGAAGCCATGAAAAAGCAGGTATCTTCTATAGCATCCTTTAACCTTGCTGAACAGTACCCAAGTTTGATCACTCTAGGACTTCTTTCTTTAGTTTGACGTGAATTCCATTAGAAATCAGATTTTTCAGTTTTAGTTCCTGGTGCCAATTAAAGAATCACTTCTTACCATGCTGGATTTTCTTTTGTTTACACCTATCCTTTCATTTTAGGGTTTAAATGTCACGCCCCGAACTAGGGGAGGCACGACTGGCACTCGATACTGTATTCTATCGAGTTAGCCACTAAACATACTAGTTAATTAAACTGGGGGCCAACAGATCGGGCAGCACAACGTCTGAAATACTAAGCCTGGACCATTAAGGTCATGCCCTGAATAACAAATAGCCATATAAACAAAGGTAGAAGAGCCAAAGAAATAAAGTACTAGCTAGCCGATGAGGCCACGATTGGAGACATACATGCCTACACATATATACATGCCAAGCCTATGGGCTGGAAACTGAAAGCTACAAAACAAAAACCCAGAATACAGTGTCCACAATAGCCTCTAAGAGTGCCATAAGCATTGTCGAGACAAGGCCCCGACTATACCAAACTTTATAACAAAGGTAACCATTTTATGAAAGCTCCTGGAAGAGGTAGAGCTTACCAACTCACAGCTGAACCCCGAAATCCTAGAGGAGGGGTCGATCAGAGTCCCTACGTGAACCTGCACGCCCGAAACAAAATGCAGTGTCCCCAGGCAACGGGACAT
The DNA here is from genome assembly GCA_002018475.1 of Nicotiana obtusifolia. NCBI lineage: Eukaryota > Viridiplantae > Streptophyta > Magnoliopsida > Solanales > Solanaceae > Nicotiana > Nicotiana obtusifolia. The sequence goes on from MCJB01047054.1 coordinate 58,540, forward strand.
CAGTACGAATAAAATGTACTGGTATGTAAGGCAGACAATAGAGTCATACATAGCTGATGAAACTAATAATAATAATCATAATAATAATAATAATAGAGATACCACCTGACACTGAAACTCTGATAGCCTCCATGGCCGACATCTGACTTCATAGTAATAAAAAAAATATGCATGGTATGTTCGTGTAATCGTATGTCGTGAATACATATATATTGATGCAAATGCATGACATACCCAACCAACTGCTAGCAATGGCGGTCTCTTCCGGTAGCTAACCGGTATCATATTGCCAACCTGTGGCCATCTGTACAATATATATAGTTTTTCGGGCAAATAGGCCCCTTACCTCCGATTATAGCTCGAAGTCCATGCATAATATGCCATGTATGATATGAACTTTGAATGCACATAATAGGCCATAACAAGAACTTAGCCAATCTTGGCTCATAGGTACTCTTATCCTCGAGATCTCATAGTCATATTCGTATCGCATACAATTGTCTCGTGGAACCTTATATGCTTTCTTTTCTTTTAAATAAGCCTGAAAACTTAACTCGACTTTTAGAAAGATAACTTAACTCTGAAGATGTTCATAAAAAGCTTAAGGTACTTCACTTAGTCCTTAAACCTGATTTCTTGATATTTACTAAAAGAAAGTATTTCAAAAAAAATCAAGTGTTTTAGTAGTTTAAACATAAAAATTATATTTGAGATTTTTGGAAATTGACGTGTCACTTTAGAGATTTTAAAATACACTTGAACAAGGAATAAGGACTAATCGTAATTATTAAAAGACTTTATTTAATTTTTTTTAAGTCACACAACCCAAAGATGAATAAGAATTCATATATATAGACATATAGTAAAGAAGCCGACAAAATGACATATATAGATGTCGAGTACCCTATTTAATCGAATGGGTGGAACATCAACCTAATGGCATTATGAAAATACTTCAGCTACAATCCCAATGCCTTACACAGAAGGTCTTTCTAGCAACACAATACTAAATGTCACATTTGACATCTTAGGAATTTCCCAAAATTCGTGCTAAAAGAAAGGACGGAGCTTAGCCTTAACATACCTTTCCAACGAACGCCCGAATGCCTGTAGTTCCTTCACAAAAGTTGTTCCTTACGTCCTAAGCTTCGAAAAGACTATATATATTCAGCTTTTACACACCTATAAACAGTTCATAACGGAGTTTAATTCGGCAGATTTTTCATATAGTCCTAACTTGACGAAACGTCTGTAGAACTTTGTGAAAACGATCATAAAAGAGTTCCAAGATGTTTAACTTGGAAAAACAAGTATAAATCCTGAAGAAACAGCAAGAACAACAATTTGCTATCTTCCAAAAATAGCTCCAAATACAGCTAATAGAAGGGGAAAACAATTGCAAAGCGTAGATTACGTTTCTAGGCACGGGGACAAATTTTAACGGAAGAAATCGTTAAAAACGTACCTTAATCACCCAAGAACACCCCTAAAGCTTCTCTTCTGCTCCCTTACTGTTTTTAGAACGAAATAAAATGTTTTTAGGTCTCAAAACCCGAGTTTACCAATTTATACAATTTGTTTGACCCGGCCCGGTTCGTGACCCGTTTTCAGCCTGGATAGTCCGCGGTAAAACGGTCATAACTTTTTACTTCGATGTCGGTTTGAGTTTAGGTTTCTTTGGTTGCAAACTAGACACGTATACCTTCGATTTGATAGGTTGTGGGTTCCATAACTCATTATATATTGGGAGATATGGGCTGATACATTTGACCTAAAGTTCAGAACATTTGTTAGAGAAATTTATGATAACTTGTGCCGACTTTTATTTCGCAACTTGCTAGACTCCAAAACTTAACATGTAAACAGTGTGATAATATAATACCTTATAGAAAAAATTATTCTTAGCATATTAGACACTCTTGGTCTTATCCCACAGGTGTAAATTAACTCAAACCTTCCGAATGCGCGGGGTGCCACCCGAGCCATTTCTTTAACCATGAACCTTTGTTTAAGGGATTCCTTTAACCTACAGCTTTAGTTTAGTTCCTTGATATTACCACACATTTTCCTTCTTATTCTCCTAATGTGTTACACCCAATCATATATACCTAATATAACCATGCCACATTACGTATATTACGTAAGAAAAAAATAAAATAAAACATGGGGTCTCACAGGATATGACCGTGTCGCAATATGAGTCCAAATTTTTTGAGTTGGCTCGACACGTTGTCTGGATGGTTCCGAGTGATCGTGAAAGGATCAGGAGGTTTGTGGATGGCCTTAACTATAATCTCCGTATTCTTATGACCACGGAGAGAGTATTAGGTGTTACTTTCGAGGAAGTGGTTGATATATCGCGAGATTGAGACGGTTCGCCGTCATGAGAAAGAGGAGAGGGAGGCTAATAGGCCTCGAGGTTCGAGTAGTTACAGTGGTTCTCCTTCGAGAGGCCAGTTTCAGCAAGGTAGAGGTCGTTCCTTCAGACCGGCCCAGCCAGTCCGTCCAGGGTATAGCGGGGCATCTGCAGGTCGTGGTTATCATGGATTGCAATAGGGCCAGTCATCACTCAGCGCCCTTCCAGCTCATGCTCCGTCAGCCCAGGGTCCTTCTAGGCCGATTGCATTTACTAGTGCACCAGTGAACTGCTATGAGTGTGGCGAGATGGGCCACATACGGAGGTATTATCCTCATCGTGGTGCTAGATCGTCCCAACAGAGGGGTCAACCCTCGACTGCTGATCCAGTTACCTCACCACCCGCCCAGCCAGTTAGGGGTGGAGGTCAGGCAGCTAGAGGCCGCCCCAGAGGGGGAGGTCGAGCAGGCGGTGGCCAGGCTCGATTTTATGCTATCCCTGGCAGGACAAATGCCAGTGCTTCAGACGCCGTTATTACAGGTATTGTTTCAGTCTGCCACAGAGATGCCTTTGTATTATTTGATCCCGGTTCCACTTATTCATATGTGTCTTCATATTTTGCTCATTATTTGGGTACGCCCCGGGAGTTTCTTGCTTTACCTGTTCATGTGTCTACCCCGGTGGGCGACACTGTTGTTGTAGACCGCGTGTATCGGTCGTGTGTAGTAACTATTGGGGGTCTGGAGACCCGAGTGGATCTACTGCTACTAAGCATGGTAGACTTTGATGTCATTTTGGGCATGGATTGGCTATATCCATGTCATGCTATTTTAGACTGTCATGCTAAGACAGTTACTTTGGCTATGCCGGGTGTGCCGCGGATCGAGTGGCGTGGCGTGACTGATTATATTCCTAGTAGGGTGATATCATACTTGAAAGCCCAGCGTATGGTTGGGAAGGGTTGCCTTGCATACCTATCGTTTGTGAGGAATGTTGGAGCTGAGACTCCAAGCATCGATTCTGTTCCAGTTGTGTGGGATTTCGCTGATGTATTTCCAGCAGACCTGCCGAGCATGCCACCGGACAGGGATATTGATTTTGGCATTGACCTGGTGCCGGGCACTCAGCCCATTTCTATTCCACCGTATCGCATGGCACCAGCGGAGTTGAAAGAATTAAAGGAGCAACTTCAGGAACTCCTAGACAAGGGGTTCATTCGCCCTAGTGTGTCACCTTGGGGTGCACCGGTTCTGTTTGTAAAGAAGAAGGATGGCACGATGAGAATGTGCATCGATTATAGGCAATTGAACAAGGTAACAATCAAGAACAAATATCCTTTGCCTCGCATCGATGATTTATTTGATCAGCTTCAGGGAGCACGAGTGTTCTCTAAGATTGATCTCCGTTCAGGATATCACCAGCTAAAGATCAGGGATGCAGATATTCTTAAGACTGCTTTCCGGACTAGATATGGCCACTATGAGTTTCTTGTTATGTCTTTCGGGCTAACCAATACCCCAGCAGCATTCATGCAGTTAATGAACAATGTATTTCGGCCTTATCTGGATTCGTTCATTGTGGTATTCATTGATGATATTCTGGTATACTCGCGTAATCAGGAAGAGCACGCAGAGCATTTGCGAGCTGTACTACAGAGATTGAGGGAGGAGAAGCTTTATGCAAAATTCTCTAAATGCGAGTTTTGGCTCGATTCAATGGCTTTCTTAGGACACGTAGTGTCCAACGAGGGTATACAGGTTGACCCAAAGAAGATAAAGGCGGTCCAGAGTTGGCCTAGCCCGTCCTCGGTCACAGAGATTCGTAGCTTTCTTGGGTTGGCAGGCTACTATCGCCGGTTTGTTCAGGGTTTCTCATCCATTGCGTCGCCCTTGACCAAATTGACCCACAAGAGTGTTCCATTTGTATGGTCGGACAAGTGTGAGGAGAGCTTTCAAAAGCTCAAGACAGCCTTAACCACAGCTCCAGTATTGGCTCTACCATCAGCCTCAGGTTCGTATACCGTGTATTGTGATGCCTCAAGAATTGGGATCGGTTGTGTACTAATGCAGGAGGGTAGAGTTATTGCTTATGCTTCTCGTCAGTTGAAGCCTCATGAGAAGAACTATCCTGTGCATGATTTGGAGCTGGCTGCCATAGTTCATGCTTTAAAGATTTGGAGGCACTACTTGTATGGTGTATCTTGTGAAGTGTTCACTGATCATCGTATCCTTCAACACTTGTTCAAGCAGAAGGATCTAAATTTGAGACAGCGGCGATGGTTAGAATTGCTCAAGGATTATGACATCACTATATTATATCATCCGGGAAAGGCCAATGTGGTGGCCGATGCTTTGAGCCGAAAAGCAGTAAGTATAGGGAGTTTGGCATACATCCCAGTTGGAGAGAGACCTCTCGCAGTCGATGTCCAGACCTTGGCCAATAGGTTTGTGAGATTAGACATCTCAGAATCCAATCGGGTGTTGGCTTGCGTGGTTTCTTGGTCTTCGTTATATGATCGCATCAGGGAGCGTCAATATGACGATCCCCATTTGCTTGTCCTTAAGGACAAGGTTCAGCATAATGATGCTAAGGATGTGACCATCAGCGACGATGGAGTGTTGAGGATGCAGAGCCGAATTTGTGTACCCAATGTGGATGGTCTTCGGGAATTGATCCTGGAGGAGGCCCATAGCTCGCGGTATTCCGTTCATCCAGGTGCCACAAAGATGTATCAGGACTTGAAAGAACATTATTGGTGGAGAAGGACGAAGAAAGATATCGTTTGATTCGTAGCTCGGTGTCTCAACTATCAGCAAGTAAAATAAGAACATCAGAGACCGGGTGGTTTGCTTCAGCAGATAGCTATTCCCGAGTGGAAATGGGAGCGGATCACTATGGACTTCGTTGTTGGACTCCCACGGACTTTGAAGAAGTTCGATGATATTTGGGTAATTGTTGATCGGCTGACCAAGTCCGCGCACTTCATTCCTGTGTGTACTACCTATTCTTCAGAACGGTTGGCAATGATTTATATCCGAGAGATTGTTCGGCTGCATGGTGTTTTAGTTTCTATCATTTCAGATAGAGGTACTCAGTTCACTTTGCAGTTCTAGACAGCCGTGCAGGGGGAGTTAGGTACTCAGGTGGAATTGAGCACAGCATTTCATCCTCAGACGGATGGGCAGTCTGAACGTACCATTCAGATACTAGAGGACATGTTACGTGCATGTGTTATTGATTTCAGAGATTCATGGGATGAATTTCTACCGCTTGCGGAGTTCGCTTATAACAACAGCTATCAGTCGAGCATTCAGATAGCTCCATATGAGGCTCTGTATGGGAGACGATGTAGATTTCCGTTTGGTTGGTTCGAGCCCGGCGAGGCTAGGCTATTGGAGACTGACTTGGTTCGGGATGCTCTAGAAAAGGTGAAGGTAATCCAGGAGAGGCTCGGTACAGCGCAGTCGAGGCAAAAGAGTTATGCCGATAAAAAGGTTCGAGATGTATCCTACATGGTTGGCGAGAAGGTTTTGCTGAAAGTTTCGCCCATGAAAGGTGTTATGAGATTCGGGAAGAAGGGCAAATTGAGTCCTCGGTTCATTGGGCCGTTCGAAGTGCTTTGGAGAGTCGGGGAGGTGGCTTATGAGCGTGCCTTGCCACCCAGTCTGTCGAGTGTACACCCAGTATTTCATGTTTCTATGCTCCGGAAGTATATTGGAGACCCGTCTCATATTTTGGACTATAGCACAATTCATTTGGATGATGATTTGACCTATGAGGTGGAGCCAGTGGCGATTTTGGATCGTCAGGTTCGGAAGTTGAGGTCCAAGGAGATAGCTTCGGTGAAAGTGCAGTGGAGAGGTCATTCCATGGAAGAGGCTACCTGGGAAACCGAGCAAGAGATGCGGAGCAAATATCCTCCCCTAGTTGAGACTTCAGGTATGTTTCTTGACTCGTTCGAGGACGAACGTTTGTTTAAGAGGGGGAGAATGTGACGACCCGGTCAGTTGTCTCGTGGGTTACCACTCCGTCTTCCCCACTTTCTGTCTCATTATGTTGCGTTATTTGTGTTTTACGGAACCAAGTTGAGTAGTTGAGTCCGGAGAGAAATTGGTAAGAAATGAGACACTTAGTCTCTTTCAAGAACGGTTAAATCGGAAAAATCAACCGGATGTTGACCTATGAGTTAGGAGGCTCGGTTGTGAATTCCGATGATTCGATTAGTTTCAGGAGATGATTTATGACTTAGGAGTGAAATCGGAATTTGTTTCGGAGATCCCGTGTAGAAGTAGGCTTGAATTGGTGAAGTTAGAAATTTGGCGATTTTCGATTGATAGGTGAGATTTTGATCCGAGGGTCGGAATGGAATTTCGAAAGTTGCTGTAGCTTCGATATGTGAATTAGGACATGTATGTAAAATTTCAGGTCATTCGGACGTGGTTTGATTGCGTTTAGATCAAAAGAGCGACTTAGAGGAATTTTGAAATCCTTAGGCTTGAATCCAACGCGAATTTGGTGTTGAGAGGTTGTTTTGGGCGTTCCTATGGTTGGAACAAGTTTGAATAATGTTATGGGATATGTTGGCATGTTTGGTTGAGTTTCCAGAGGCCTCGGGTGAGTTTCGCATGGTTAAACGGACTAATTCGTCGTTGGAAAAGAAAGTTGCAGAAAAACCAGATGCGAGAATGCGGACCGCATATATCAAATGCGGACCGCATACCTCGCAATGAGATCGCAAACCCTAGCAGGTTCCTAGGCAAAGTTCAGGTCAGAAATGCGGTAGAAATGCGGACCGCATATCTAAAATGCGGACCCCATATCCGACAACGAGGCCGCAAACTGAGACAGTGAACTGAAAAAAATGAAACGTCAAGAATGTGGCCGAAATGCGAAACGCAAACATGAAATGCGGACCGCATTTCACCATGCTGAGATCGCATACCAGGACAGAAACCTGGACAAATTCAATGTCGAAAATTCATCTAAAATGCGGACCGCATACCTGTTATGCGACAGGTATGCGATCGCATATCGGGCCGGACAGGGGTATTTTGTCTCGATTTTTTACCCCTTTATAAATAGAAATCAGTGCCCATTTGCCATACCAAAGCCATTTTTCGTCACCCACGAAGAGAAACACCTCCAAACACCATAAAATCACAGCAAGTCAACCTCAAAACTATATCCAAAGGAGATTTTCTTGGGTAAATTCTTAAAGAAGGGGATTGGCTGTTCTAAATATATTTGGAGCTAGGGAGCTCGGATTGAAGCAACTTTTGAAGCAATTCTTGGAGGGTTTCCAAGAGAAATATCGGGGTAAGTGTTCCTAACTCAATTTTGGAGGAATTACCTCAGTTTATCATTGTTTTTAGCAATTAATTGATGATTTAAGTTGGGAAAAATTATGGAAAACCCTAAGTTAGATTTAAGATTTGAAGGTCGATCCGATGTCGGAATTCGATAAATCTTGTATGGTTGAACTCGTGAAGAGATAAGGAACCCGATGAGGTGAAAATTTCTAAATTTCGAGAAGTGGGCCCGGGGCTCGAGTTTTGCTATTTTCGGGAATTCTTAGTATTTTTGATTGTTTTCGCTTGGGCTTTGTCCCCATAGCATACTGTGACGTATTTGTTCTGAATTTGGATAGATTCGACGCACGTGGAGGTCAATTTAAAGGGAAAAGGCATCGCGGGCTAAGGATTTAGCCGGTTTGAGGTGAGTAATGATCTTAAATGATGTTCTGAGGGTTTGAGACCCCGGATTGCGCATCGTAGTGCCATATTGAGTTGATACACGCGCTCGATGATGAGCGTGGGGTTGTTTACTACTAGGGATTGTGACTTGGTCCATCCCGATTGATGATTTTACCACATATTTGATTGGAACTGATTTGATATTATCATGATTTGGGCTGATTGCCATATTTAGGCTTCGTGCCGGCTATGCGAACCCTTCAGGGGTAATTTATCACTGTTTACTCAATCATATTTGGGTTTCGTGCCGGTTATGTGAACCCTTCAGAAGTAATTTATCACTGTTTTCTAACTGATTTGATTAATTTTTTAAACTCAGTTTTGAAAATTAAATGACTTTTCAAATGATGTAAATGGGATCGAGTGGCACGCCGCCACGAATATGATATAAATGGATCGGGTGGCACGCCGCCACGGATATGATATAAATGGATCGGGTGGCACGCCGCCACGGAATATGATAAATTAGATCGGGTGGCACGCCGTCATGAGATATTGCGCTTGGGCCGTAAAAAGCCCCTCCCGGAGTCTGCACCCCCCAAGTGAGCGCAGGGTACCCATGGGAACGGGTGACACGCCGTCACGAGACATGATGTGGCCAGTCATGCTATTTTATTTTACTTCATGTTATTGACTTGATTATTTACATGTTTACTGTTTCGTTATGGATTGTTGTATGCCTTATGTGTTTCCTTACTCTCAGATGTTATTTATAATTATTACTCGCTGAGTTGGAAGTACTGACATTACTCCTTGCACCATGTGTGCAGATTCAGGCGTTATCGGTTCCACTCCGAGGTATTGACTACTACTACTATCAGGGCGGTGATTCAGAGAATACGAGGTAGCTGTTGGTGTCCGTAGCCCCGTACCTCTTTTACCTTGTTGTTTCCACTATTTTCAAACAGTTGTGCCAAAGATATTGTAATAGTAATATTATTATTAGTATTTTCATTAGCTGCTCATGACTTTGTGACACCTCGATTTGAGGGCTATAGTGGGGATGGTTCGCTATTTTTCAGCTTATTTCTGCTATTAAACCATACTTATATTATTTTCGTGTTGCTAACTGTTTAAATCGAGGTTTAGTTTGGATTGGCTAGCCTTATCTTCATGAGAGGCGCCATCACGACCGGGTTGGGATTTTGGGTCATGACATCTTGTATGGTTGAACTCGTGGAAAGATAAGGAACCCGTTGAGGTGAAAAATTACTGAATTTCGAGAAGTGGGCCCGGGGCTCGGGTTTTGCTAATTTTGGGATTTCTTAGTATTTATTGATTGTTTTCGCGTGGGCTTTGTTCCCTCAACATATTGTGACGTAGTTGTTCTAATTTGGATAGATGCGACGCACGTAGAGGCCAATACGAAGGGCAAAGGCGTCGTGGGCTAGAAATTTAGCCGGTTCGAGGTGAGTAGTGATTGTAAATGATGTTCTGAGGGTTTGAAACCCCGAATTGCACATCGTAGTGCCATATTGAAGTGAGGCACGCGCTCGATGATGAGTGTGGGGTCGTTTACTACTGGGGATTGTGACTTGGTCCGTCCCAATTGATGATTTTAGTATATATTTGATTGAAACTTATTTGATATCATCATGATTTGGGCTGATTGCCATATTTGGGCTTCGTGCCGGTTATTTGAACCCTTCAGGGGTATTTATCACTGTTTACTCACTGATTTGATTCATTACTTGACAACTGGTAACCAGAGCTGTGAGATTGATACTGAACCCAGAGATATTACAGTTGGTAACAATGACAACTGCAGGTTACAGTTGATAACAATGACAACTGGTAACCAGAGCTGTGAGATTGATACTAAGCCCAGGGATATTACAGTTGGTAACAATGACAACTGTAGGTTACAGTTGGTATCAATGACAACTGGTAACTAGAGCTGGGGAGATTTTACTGTTTTAAATGATACTGAGCCCAGGGATGTTATAGTTGGTAACAATGGCAACTGGTAACCAGAGCTGGAAGATTTTTAAATGATTTCTTACTGATTTACTATTTTCAAATAATGGTTTACTGCTTCATTATGCATTGCCTTGTGCTCTACGTGTTTCATTACTTTTAGTCATTATTTATATGTATTATTCACTGAGTTGGAAGTACTCACATTACTCCCTACATCATGTGTGCAGATTCAGGCGTTATTGATTCTGCTCCAAGGCATTTACTACGACTATCAAAGTGGTGATTCAGAGACTACAAGGTAGTTGTTGGCGTCCGCAGCCCCGTCTCTTCAAATAATTGTGCCAAAGGTATTGTAATAGTAACTTTATTATTTGGATTTTCATTAGTTTCTCGTGATTTTGTGACGCCCCAATTTTGGGCTGTTGTCGGGATGGATAGCTCTGTTATCCGCAAACTACTGTAGTGAATTTTGCTTATATGATTTTCGCGTTGTTTAACTGTTTAAAATGAGGTTTAGTTTGAATTGGCTGGCCTTGTCTTCATGATAGGCGCCATCACGACTAGGTTGGGATTTCGGGTCGTGACAGGTTGGTATCAGAGCCTAGGTTACATAGGTCGCACGAGTCATGAGCGGTTTTAGTAGAGTCTCGGGGATCGGTAAGGAGACGTCTGTATTTATCTTCGAGAGGCTGCAGAACCTTTTAGGAAAAACTTCATATTCTTGATATTCTTATCATGCGGTTTGATTCTATTGAGGCTTATGTCTTTATTTCCTTCCTACTCAATCTTATGCGGCGCGAAGCGCTTGTTATCAGTTGGGCGTCGAAAAGTTGTAGTGGTCTTACAAACGTGGTGCTAGATGCGTGTTCGGGCAGGCTATCATCGCTGTCTTGTGGAAGGATGTTCTTATGTTCCAGCTTAATGTCTGTATCTTTTATGTTTAGAGACTGTGCAGGAATTGCTACAATGTCTATGCGTTGTTGTCATACAATGTTGGTGAAATGGTAGAGTGCTTATATATGGAGCGCGGCAGTGAACGACTAGAAAGGAGGATTTCTTAGTGTATGATTTAGAGGTACATCATTTAATTCTAGCGAAGGAAAGGCAGTCGGACTATAGATGTCCATGTTTGGTTGATGAAATAACAAGACTTGATATTTTCAAGCATGATGGAATTTTCAATATGATGCGGTGTCGTCTTCCTTGTTTGAACGCATTATGGTTCGTCGGTGTTACGGTCTTCTTGGATTTTGCCTTCGGGCATGGTGCTGTGAAATGGTTCCTGAGGGGTGGTTGCCAGGGATAGCTGTGTGCAGCGGTTCAAAAATTGAATTAGTATTTCTAATGTGGATGGCTCGAGAAAGATGATTTTCGAAGAGGCTTAGAGTCAGTAACATTTTATTGGTTCGGGTGCTACAGAGATGGATTTCGATTTGATGCAACACGTGAGCAGCGAAGTATGAGGAACGACATGGCAGGAAGTGTTTTGCGGTGGTTGAAGTACTAGCAGGCCAAGTATAAGAAGCAGAGGTTGAAAAGGTTCTTAAAGGAGATGGTTTAACCGAAATAAGAGTGACAGATTAGCATATGGATTCTGTGGTAGGATAGCCGCGTGCCTTGAGAAAGTGTAGAACAGTTCGAGAATATGATGGAAGGTGATTTGGCCTACGTATTTTATTTGGAGTGATGGTTGCTGTATGAAAAAAGAAAAAAAATAGATAGAATATGGCAGAAAGAAGTTTGTTTGAAATGAATAGGGGTATGAAGATCTGATTATCGTTTCAGGTGCAATATGACTTGAGTTCGTACAGTATTGTTGAACTTTCAGTTGATGTCAATAGGGAAGGAGCAGACTTATACAGCTGGTGGACGAGCATGAGCTCAGGAGAATTTGCTGATTACGGGGTAGTTTTACCTAGTGCAGCGTTGTTAGAAGATGTCGGTAAGGAATTCCACAGGTGGGTTATCTCCTGTGAGCAGGTTAGCGGTGGCGTGATGTTGATGAAGCTTCTGCGAGGTATATTACTTGCTACCCAGTAAGAGGTCGAGTGTGTGATTATGACTTGTGATCCAGGATGTTCATGAAAAGCTTAACAAATACTTCGAGAAGTCTGTCGGGTTAATGGTGCGAGATCATGGTAATTGAGAAGGAGGAATCGTCGTGGGCTCTACATTATGTAACGGTGGCTTAGAGCTAAGTGGGGGGAGCCCCACCGTTTACAATTGGATCGCGTGGTTGTCTGCTTGTCCGATTTCTGGTTATCGGTACGTTACCGGAGTATTTATGAGTAAGGAAAGGAAATATTAGGGGTAATTCAGCCAAGAACTAGATGGGCGTGTGCTATATTCAGTGTTAACAATGCATGTTCAAGTTTTTTTGGGAAGACTCGGAGCTTATGTTAATATGGACATGATGTACATGGAAAAGAGCGCAATCGGTTGCTTTTTTGAGAGGTTGTCATGTGCTAGTAGAGCGTTGGAGTTGGTTATCTTCGGGACTAGGTCAGAGTAATTGACTCTCGATAACGGTCCTAGTGGATTCAAGAATTAATGTTCCTAAGGATTTCGGGTCCGATGTGTGGTTAAGGGTCGAGTCTTCACAGTGGATTGCGAACGAAACTTGGAATATTCTATGTTACCATCAGGTATATGGTGCGGTATTGGAGGAATGGAATAAATAGCTTCGGATTCGCAGAAGGTCTTGCAGAATGGGTGTACCAGTCTGAGATAATATTGATCACATAAGGAGGGTATGAGATGGTTCGTGAGTATTGAGACGATGTGGTCTCGCGATTCGGGTCACTCGAGGTGAGTCCAATTGAGTTCGTTATGTTGTGAATGGAGCTATTATATTTCTAAGTCGGGTCAAGAGTAATTTGAAAGATGTTGGATCGGGTTACACAGCGCAACGGTATCATGTGTGAATCGGGTTGTATGCCGCAACAGTATTATGTTGAGTACGGTCCCCTATATCTATTCCTGCGTATTTTGTTTTTCATCCTCTGAGAAGGGTTCATAACATCTGTTCGACCGTTTTATTCGTTACGCGGGCTGGATAATTCTTTCTAGAGTTCATTCCTCTTTATGTGTCATGTTCAAATTGTAGTTTGTCGGAGCATTGATGGCGCCATATGAGAGCTGAGTCGGTGTTTGAGGCAGTTTATTGCATGAGCAGCTTGCACCGAGTGAGACGAGATTATCGGAGCTGAAATCTATGCAATCAAATTTATATAAGGCACATTAAAAAGGAAATATCGTTATTCAGTTCAGAATGAGGTAATGGTACTGGACAGGATGAGAGACTCCATGAATTACTAATTCCGTAGGTGGCTACGAGTTTCTACACCTCTCTTTCATCGTGACAATATTGCGAGATTTGGAACAGGATTTATATGAGTCATGAGATGTGTTGCGGGCACCAGATTCCTTAAATTTCAACTATTGTGGTCGGAGGATGTTATTATGGGCAATCGACTTATATGGTGAGTTTGTGAATTTGCACTCTACTACTGTGTTTATCCCTGTTGGGAGATTTTGATGGTCTTAGCCGTGTTTATCATTTTTGTTTTTTACACTATTGAGGGCTATGAGTCCAAAAGTGACTTTCTGTTACTCACTACAGTGGGTTTTCATGTAATTTCGGGATAATTGATTAAAGCATTATGAATTATATGCCCTACCGGTATGGGAGTTCATTATGTGCCGTGATTTCGAGTAAAGGAAATTATTTTGAAAGGAGAAATGGATAGATTTTGATTGGCACGAGTGCAAATTACTTGTGATTCAGAGTTGTGGACGAGATCCTCGCATTTTTAATATGATGTGAAAAGCGTAAACTGGGCTATGAGCCGCGGTGGAAGTTATATAAGGACGAGATCCTTGTGATGAAAATTTATGTGTTTTAAATTCTCCCTCTGTTAAATTAAATTTGTACTATAGTACTGATAGGGAGCCATGCCTGTTAGGCTTATTTGATAATTCTTCTATGTGTTTTTGTGTGTATCTTTCCATATTCGTGCTGTAGTTATTGAGTTTTAGCCTACAAGGGAAGTGTTCAGGTGGCGTTAAATGTGACTCGTTAATTCGAGTAAATAATTATGAGGTCTTCATGCCTTGTGAATTGCTGTCAGAGTGGTGAAAGTTTGAAATGAGGTTTTGGTTAATATGAGGTTAATTGACGATGCTGGAATTAATTATGAAAAACTATTATAACCAGAGACGTGGTTATGGGCATACATATGATGGGCGCGTAAGCACGAGTTGCTATAGCCGGTTGAGACTATCTAATTGGGCTGTGAGAAATTTGGCTTTGAAGTTTATAAATGTGGATAAAAGAAATAATCTTCAATTGAGATGGTGTTGTCGGATCTATGTTAAATTTAAGGTGACGTGGAATCACCCGCGAGTGCGTGTAATAATACACTTAGAAATTTAATGTCCTCGGAATAATTCTTGGCATGTTCGAGGACGAACGTTTGTTTAAGTGGGGGAGAATGTCACGACCCGGCTAGTCGTCTCGTGAGTTACCGCTCCGTTTCCCCCATTTCTGCTTCATTATACTTCGTTATCCATGTTCTATGCGATCGAGTTGAGTAGCTTGCGTTAGGAGTGAGTTTGGCAAGAAATGAGACACTTAGTCTCTTTTAAGAAGGTTTAAGTTGGAAAAGTCAACCGGATGTTGACTTATGAGTTAGAGGGCTCTGATGTGAGTTCCGATGGTTCGATTAGCTTCGGGAGGTGATTTATGACTTAGGAGTGTGATCGAAATTGGTTTGGGAGGTCCGGTGTAGAATTAGGCTTGAATTGGTGGAGTTAGTATTTTGGCGATTTCCGGTTGTTAGGCGAGATTTTGATCCGAGGGTCGGAATGGAATTCCGAGAGTTGCTATAGCTTCGTATGGTGATTTCGAACTTAGGCATATGTCCAGATTAGAAATTGGAAGTCCGTAGGAAAATTCAACGCATTTTGGCGGATGTTGGAAAATACAAGATTTTTGGAAAAGATTGACCGAGGAGTTGACTTTTTGATATCGGGGTCGGAATCGAGTTTTGAAAATCTTCATAGGTCCGTTATGTCATTTATGACTTGTGTGCAAAATTTGAGGTCAATCGGACTTGATTTGATAGGTTTCGGCATCGAATATAGAAGTTGGAATTTGTTAGTTTCATTAGGCTTGAATTGGGGTATGATTCGTGTATTTAGCGTTGTTTGATGTGATTTAAGGCCTCAACTAAGTCCATAATATGTTTTAGGACTTGTTGGTATATCCGAACGGGGTCCCGAATGGCTCGGGTGAGTTTTGGGTGGTTAAACGGAATATGTCATCATTAGAAAGGAAAATCTGCATAAATGTCAGAAATGCTTCCAAAATGCGGACAGCATATTGATTATGCTACGCCGAAATGCTATAGCAAAGTGTAACAGATTTCAATGTCAGAAATACTACCAAAACGCGGGCAGCATGTTGATTATTCTACGCCGAAATGCTATAGCAAAGTGTAACAGATTTCAATGTCAGAAATTCTACCAAAATGCGGACAACATGTTGATTATGCTACGCAGAAATGCTATAGCAAAGTATAGCAGATTTCAATGTCAGAAATGCTACCAAAATGCGGACAGCATGTTGATTATGCTACGCGATGCTGTCCAAAATGCGGACAGCATGTTGATTATGCTACGCGAAATGCTATAGCATTTTCAACACCTAAAAGTTTTATTTTGTTCCGATTTTTGTCCCCTTTATAAATAGAAATTATTGCCCATTTGCCATGCAAAACCCATTTTCGTTATCCACAAAGAAAAACACCTCCAAACACCATTAAATCACAACAAATCAACCTCAAAACTATATCAAAAAGAGATTTTCTTGAACAAATTCTTAAAGAAGGGGGTTTTGACCATCTTGAGCATAATTGGAGCTAGGGAACTCGGATTGAAGCGAAATCTTGAAGGATTTTTGGAAGATTTTCGAGAGAAACATTGGGGTAAGTGTTCTTAACTCAATCTTGGTCAAATTACCCAAACCTATTGCCATTCTAGTATGTAGTTGGTGATTTAAGTTGGAGAAAATTGTGGAAAACCCTTGAGTTTAGATTTTAAGACTTGGAGGTCGAACCGATGTCGGAATTCGATAAATCTTGTATGGTTGAACTCGTGGGAAGATAAGGAACCCGTTGAGGTGAAAAATTACTGAATTTCGAGAAGTGGGCCCGGGGCTCGGGTTTTGCTACTTTTGGGATTTCTTAGTATTTATTGATTGTTTTTGCGTGGGCTTTGTTCCCTCAACATATTGTGACGTAATTGTTCTAATTTGGATAGATTCAACGCACGTGGAGGCCAATTCGAAGGGCAAAGGCGTCGTGGGCTAGAAATTTAGCCGGTTCGAGGTGAGTAGTGATTGTAAATGATGTTCTGAGGGTTTGAAACCCAGGATTGCATATCGTAGTGCCATATTGAAGTGAGACACGTGCTCGATGATGAGCGTGGGGTCGTTTACTACTGGGGATTATGACTTGGTCCGTCCCGATTGATGATTTTAGTACATATTTAATTGAAACTTATTTGATACCATCATGATTTGGGATGATTGCCATATTTGGGCTTCGTGCCGGTTATTTGAACCCTTCAAGGGTATTTATCACTGTTTACTCACTGATTTGATTCATTACTTGAACACCGTCATGTTGTTTTCCACTATTTTACAAACAGCCATTTTTACGTAGTTTTGAGATTTAAATGACATTTTAAATGATATAAATGGATCAGGTGGCACGCCGCCACGAATATGATATAAATGGATCGGGTGGCACGCCGCCGCGGGAATTGATATGAATGGATCGGGTGGCACGCCACCACGGATATGATATAAATGGATCTGGTGGCACGCCGCTGTGGGAATTGATATGAATGGATTGGGTCGCACGCCACCACGGAATATAATATAAATGGATCGGGTGGCACGCCGCCACGGATATGATATAAATGGATCTGGTGGCACGCCGCCACAAGATATGATATTGCGCTTAGGCCGTAAGGGACCCCTCCCGGAGTCTGTACACCCCCAGTGAGCGCAGGGTACCTAGAGATATTACAGTTGGTAACAATGGCAACTATAGGTTATAGTTGGTAACAATGAAAACTGGTAACCAGAGCTGTGAGATTGACACTGAACCCAGAGATATTACAGTTGGTAACAATGACAACTGTAGGTTTACAATTGGTAACAATGACAACTGGTAACCAGAACTGTGAGATTGATACTAAGCCCAGGGATATTACAGTTGGTAACAATGACAACTGTAGGTTACAGTTGGTAACAATGACAACTGGTAACCAGAGCTGGGGAGATTTTACTGTTTTAAATGATACTGAGCCCAGGGATGTTACAGTTGGTAACAATGGCAACGTGTAACCAGAGCTGGGAAGATTTTTAAATGATTTCTTACTGATTTACTGTTTTCAAATAATGGTTTACTTCTTAATTATGCATTGCCTTGTGCTCTACGTCTTTCCTTACTTTCAGTCATTATTTATATATATTA
This sequence comes from Nicotiana obtusifolia, assembly GCA_002018475.1. NCBI lineage: Eukaryota > Viridiplantae > Streptophyta > Magnoliopsida > Solanales > Solanaceae > Nicotiana > Nicotiana obtusifolia. The sequence continues at coordinate 76,113 of MCJB01047054.1, forward strand.
CTTACTGAGTTGGAAGTACTCACATTACTCCCTGCACCATGTGTGCAGATTCAGGCGTTATTGATTCCGCTCCGAGGCATTGACTACGACTGTCAAAGCGGTAATTCAGAGACTACGAGGTAGCTGTTGGCGTCCGCAGTCCCGTATCTGTTTTATCTTGTTGTTTCCACTATCTTCAAACAATTGTGCTAAAGATATTGTAATAGTAACCTTATTATTTGGATTTTCATTAGTTGCTCATGACTTTGTGACACCCCGATTTCGGGCTGTTGTCGGGATGGTTAGCTATGTTTTCCGCAAACTACTGTAGAGAATTTTGCTTATATGATTTTCGCGTTGTTTAGCTATTTAAAATGAGGTTTAATTTGAATTGGCTGGCCTTCTTTTCATGAAAGGCGCCATCACGACCGTGTTGGGATTTCGGGTCGTGACACCATGGAGTTTAATACTTAATATTAAAGCATTTATCGAATTATCATCGCTTAATGAAATCTGCAAATTAGGATAAGTATTAAAATATACAGGGCCATAAGCCAAACTAGTTTGCTCTGTCCCTATTAGGGATTTTTTCCAGTTTTGATTTCTGCCATCTCTGAGAGCTGCAATAAAGCTTTTAGGTAAGCCTCTTAATGTAAGTGGCTTGAACGCAACTTGTATTAAACCAATATGTAAGAATCTATGAGATTCTCTATAAGGAGCTAAATTATTTTCAGATAATAATCTAAAAGTAGCATGATCATTATGTACTGTGATAGTCTCTTATATAGTTTTGACTACTTGTTTTAAGCCTAATTTTTTAAAGGTACCTAACTGGTATATAACCTGAGGTTGAATTTTAGGGATCGTCTATTTATTAAGGAGATCTGATACCAATGGGATCTTGGAAAAACTTTATTAATTTTTCATTGCAGATATCAAAAAACCAGTTTCTAAAAAGTTCCCATCCGGGTTTTTAAAATTCTGCAGAAATTAATTTTCTTGCCGGTGATTCCGGAGTAAATTCTATTTGATGGCTACTGTCCATGTAAACCATTTGAAAAATACATTTCCGATTCGGTTGGGTCTGGCATAGCACTAGCAATATTATCTGTGCTAATTTTTATAACATCAATTCCATCATTTTCTCTAATCTGTGAGGTAGATGCCCTTGAAGGAAAATCTACCTTATAATCAACAGGAGAGATATATGAGGAATTTGATCTGGTTAATCTAGATGAATAACTGATATTATCAATTTGATCTGGTTCATTGAACCTGATCCTAACAGTTCCATCAGAAGCATGTTCAACTTCTGTGATTTCACTGTTAACACTATTTCGAGGAGCTATTGCTTCCTCAATGACCCATTCTTTAGGGAAATCTATCTCATCCCACTTAATAGGTCTTCTTGTAACAACTTTAGATTTACCAAAATTAGTTTCTATAAAAATAGTTTCATTTTTGAAATCCATCATTTTGCACGTAGGATTCAAAGTATATAAAGGCTTATAATAAATTATATAACAAATGCATATAACTTCAGTACCAGGCAGATAATCATAACCATGGAGTTTAATACTCAATATTAAAGCATTTAGCGAATTATCATCGCTTAATGAAATCTGCAAATTAGGATAAGTATTAAAATATACAGGGTCATAAGCCAAACTAGTTTGTATTATCCCTATTAGGGATTTTTTCTAGTTTTTATTTCTGCCATCTCTGAGAGCTACAATAAGGCTTTCAGTAAAGCCTCTTAATGTAAGTGGTTTGAACGCAACTTGTATTAAACCAATATGTAAGAATCTATGAGATTCTCCATAAGGAGCTAAATCACTTTCAGATAACAATCTAAAAGTAGCATGATCATTATCTACTGTGATAGTCTCTTCTGTAGTTTTGACTACTTGTTTTAAACCTAATTTTTCAAAGGTACCTAACTGGTATATAACCTTAGGTTGAATTTTAGGGATCGTCCACTTATTAAGGAGATCTAATTTGTGCAGCATATCATACTCTTCTTTTCTACTGTTTTTAACAGTAGACTGTTTCCTAATGATATTCATTAGAAAAAAAATGTGTTAAACTTAGTTTTCTATCCCTATTCTTCACATGGCTCTGATACCAACGGGACTACAGGATCGCTTCGACGTAGCTACAGGGAGAATTACTAAGGTAGAAACCCTGTAAAAATCCTAAGTCAGTTAATAAGCTCTAAACCACGGCCTCACCTGCTAACCCTTTTACAATGCCCAACCTTGGCTTAAAAACGGGTCTTGCGGAGGCCACCAATTATGCTGCCATAACCAGAGCTTACTATCTAACATATAACTGACTGGGCTTAAATCTTTAACCTAAGCAACATCGGAATGGATACAGTAATCAAATTAATACTAAAGCATGCTTCAAGAATAGTTCAAGAATCCTAAGTTTAACACAAATATTTAGCCTATCATTTAGGCTAAATCTGCAGACCAAGAAATTAAAATTAAAATTAAAAATAAACAAAAATTAAAAATACCTGAGACCTCTGAAGATGTAACCAAGTGGTTGATTTTATTGATATAAGTTGTTTAAAGAAGTTTTTACAAGTGGGAGAGTAGAGAGAGAAAGAGCCTCCAAAAAAAAAAATCTTGCCCTAAATCTGATAGCCTAAGGATCCTTATATAATGGATCAGTTGCACAAACGTTAAAATATACAATAAAATGGCCGACAAAATAATTACAATCGTGGCCGACAAAGAAAAAGGAAAAGAGAAAATGCCAAACTACTTTATAAAAGTAGATTCCGGATAATTCTTTATGGTAGGGTCGGGTGACTTTATTAAAGTCATTTTGTTTCTATTACCCCAATAATTTTGAAGTGGGGCCTTTCAATTATTTTCCAGCAACTCCTTTGCCTTTGTTATTTTTTGATGATGAAGATTCCTCCGCATTTTCTTTCATCTTTTGTAAAAATTCTTCAATTTCTTCGATATTGATTTGCTCTGTATTACCTTCTTGGGATTCTCCTGCCAAGCAAATATCTTCTTCGGTAGTATTACCGATTGATGCCATTGATATATTCTCTGACATCTCTGTATCAAAATTCTTGGTAAAATCTTTCCTAACTTCTTCAAGATATGAAGCTATAAGTTCTTTCTTTGAAATCGCACCCTTTTTCATCTGCAGTTTTCTGGTGATATGCTTGAAAGGGCTAAGTTCCTCTTCACTATTACTGGCTTTATGTGTGCTATATTTTTCTAGTGCTTTGTGGATATTATCCACAATTTCCTGCCCATGAATATGGCCTTCCTTGGTTATTTGGAGGAATTTACTCCAAAACTTTGTATAAAAAATTATGTTTAAGCAGGGAAATCCCCTACTCGTTTGACTAACTTCTATATCCCATTTCATAATCCATGGGATTGAAAATTCTATGAAGAAATACATAAGGGCCATACCCTCAAAAAATATATTATCCTTTTGTAAAGCTATTAATTTTGGCGATATTTCTAGCCATTGAGTATATAAACTCTTAAGAACTTCTGGTAATATTTCTATTGACGGACCATATAAAATCCACCAGTCAGAAAACCAATTAGGTAAATTCTGCTCAAACACATTTGGGAAAATCTTGAGAAACCTAGAATGTTTCCTATTAGCATTCTCATATAAAAAAGTTTTATGAGAACTTTGGATATAATACCAGTAATTAAACTTAACAGGTATCTTCTGTTCTGGATGGATATAATCCATTTGTTTCAACATACTGATGCCCCATTCATCTGAGGGAATAATCCTTTTGATTATTATTTATGAGAAGTTATAAACTTTTCTCGTAGTAGAAGGATAAAAGTGATGAATTTCAGCTGTTCCTGTTGATAATAAAATCAACTCATAATTCATCCTGTATTTATAAGCAGTTGAGGCATATGATGTTGTATCCAAGTACCAAGCCATTATTTGCCAGGGATTATCCTTCCATTTGAGGTCAGATTGATCCAAAAGAATTATCAATTCTTTTTATGAACCTTGGCTATAAACCTCATTTCCTTCGTGGCCTTCTTCTGTTAAGGCTGCTGAATACGAAGGTGGGTTATTACCCTCCTTTTTGGACTTTATGAATTCCATAAATTCTCTGTACATAGTGTGGTCAGAATTAATCCCCGAGCTTTCTGAGATATTAGCAGCTATTAGTTTTTGGTTGCCAATCGGGGCGAGGATATTACCTCTCCCTTTACCAGTTCCTCTTCCCCTTCCCCGAGGGGGGTACATACTATGGTCTCATCTGCATAATGAAACATAAGGAATTATGAATTCAAATATTCTTGAGTAAGAAAATCAGGGAGATTATTATCACTACCCTTTTTATAAATAATTTCGAAATCGAATGGAGCTAGTAGTGATTGCCATCTTGCAAACATCTGTTTCGAAACATCATCCTTAAAATCTTTATTAAAGATAAATCTAGCTGCATGACAATCAATTTTTATTAAAAACTTTTGATTATATAAATCAATCTGAAACATTAAAACACATTTAACTATAGCCAAGATTTCTTTAGCTACAGTTGCATAATTTTTTTGAGAATTATTCCATTCCCAGAATAAAATTGGACAAGATATTCCTGTTTATTACTAGGACATTTCTGCTTCAGTATTCCACCATAGCCTATATCAGAGGTGTCAATTTCAACCACTTTATCCCTATTTGGGTTAGCAAAGGTTAAACATGGAAGGTTATTAACTTTCTTCTTAATGATTTTAACAGCATCAGTATGACTGTTAGTCCAAGGATTTGGATTCTTTTTGAGTCTATCATAAAGAATACCAGTATCCCTTGGCTAAATCCTTTATAAAAGAAGAGATATAATTAAGACTGCCCAAAAATCTCTGCAATTGCATTTTGTCTGTTATAACTGTCACGACCATAACCCCGAACCCGGTCGTGATGGCGCCTCTCGTGAAGAGAAGGCCAGCCAATTCAAACCAAATCTCATTTTTTTTAATCAGTTAATTAACAAGAAAACAATACAAGCATAGTTTAAGAACAATCATTTGCGAAAATACATAGCTAACCATCCCAACTAAAGCCCAAACCGGGGTGTCACCAGTCATGAGCATCTATGAACCCGAATAACAAGTCTACTAAATACAACCTCTGGCACAATTGTTTGAAGAAAATAGAACTACAGGATAAAAGAGAATACGGGGCTGCAGACGCCAACAGCTACCTCGTAGTCTCTGAAACACCGCCTGGACGGGAAGAATCAGTACTCCGGAGCGGAACCAACAACGCCTGAATCTGCACACATGGTGCAGGGAGTAATGTGAGTACTCCAACTCAGTGAGTAATAAGCATAAATAACGACTTAAAGTAATAAAACACACAGAGCACAAGGCATTCTATAATGAAGCATTAAAACATCATTCGCAAACAGTAAATCAGTGAAAAATCAAGTAAAATCTCCTTTCAACGGGTAAAAACATGTAATCTTTTAGGTAAATAATGTGAAGTAAAACATCACCCCTCGGGCCATATATATATATCAACAAATCCGCCCCTTGGGCAATATCATAAAACCGTACTAGCCCCTCGGGCTCAAATCTCAGAACAATATCGGCCCCTCGGGCTATCACACGGAACAGTATCGGCCCCTCGGGCTATCACATAGTACAACATCAGCCCCTCGGGCTATCACATAATACAACATTAGCCCCTCGGGCTATCACATAATAAAATATCAACCCCTCGGGCTACCTTTCACATCACAATGGGTACCCGCGCTCACTGGGGGTGTACAGACTCCGGGAGGGGTCCTTTACAACCCAAGCGCAATATAAAGCCACCTCGTGGCACATATCTAGGCTATCGGCCTCATATCAATTAAGCCACCTCGTGGCGTCTATACAGTATCTCAGGCCCTCTACCTCATATCAGTCACAAGCCACCTCATGGCACATAAAGCATCTCAGGCCCTCGGCCTCATGTCAGTCACAAGCCACCTCGTGGCATATAAAGTATCTCAGGCCCTCGGCCTCATATCACTCAATAAAACCTCATATCTGGCCCTCGGCCGCACTCAGTCAGAAAATCATCACAAACCCCTCGGGCATAGTAAAAAGTAGTTCTTAGCAACTTCATTAAAGTATTATTTAAGTCTCAAAACTGAGTAAAAATAGCTGAGTTGTAAAAAAAGTGAAAGCGACATGACTGAGTTCAAGCAATAAGTCAAAATAGTGAGGAAATAGCGATGAAAATCCCCGAAGGGTTCAAATAATTGGCACGAAGCCCAAATATGGCAATTAGCCCAAATCATAATGATAACAAAAAGTTTCAGTCAAATACGCAGTAGAAATCATCATTCGGGACGGACCAATCCACAATCCCCAGAAGTAAACGACCCCGCGCTCATCATCGAGCGTGTGTCTCACCTCAATATAGCGCTACGATGTACTATCCGGGGTTTCAAACCCTCAGAACATCATTTACAATCACTACTCACTTCGAACTAGCTAAATCCCTAGCCCGCGACGCCCTTGCCCTTCGAATTGGCCTCCACGCGTGTCGAATCTATCCAAAATCAGAACTGATATGTCACGATATGCTGGGGAAACAAAGCCCAATCAAAAGAAATCAGAAAATACGAAGAAATTACGAAATTAGCAAAACTCGAGCCCCGCGCCCACTTCTCATAGCTCAAAATTTTCCACATCAACGGGTTCCTTATCTCCCGACGAGATCAACCATACAGAAATTATCGAATTCCGACATCGGATTGACCTCCAAATCTTAAATTCTAAACTTAAGGATTTTTCACAAATCTTCCAACTTAAATCACCAATTAGATACTAAATATAGCGATATACTGGAGTAAATTGACCAAAGTTGAGTTAAGAACACTTACCCCGATGTTTCCCTTGAAAGTCTCCCAAAAATTGCCTCGAAATTAGCTTCAATCCGAGCTCTATAGCTCTAATTATGTTTAAGATGGCCGAAATCCCCTCCTCTAAGAATTTGTCCAAGGAAGTCTCCTTTGGATAAAGTTTTGAGGTTGATTTTGTTGTGATTTAGGGTGTTTTGGAGGTGTTTCTCTTAGATGGTAACGATAGTGGGTTTTGCATGGCCAATGGGTACTGGTTTCTATTTATAAAGGGTCAAAAATTAGGACAAAAATGCCCCAGTCGGGTTTAAAATGTGACCGTATATCCGCCGCATATCCAACATGCGGTCTGCATCATCGCTATGGCCATCGCAGATCGTAACCCTAGCCTTCACCACAGTTCAGTGTGAAGCATGGCTTGCGGTCCGCACGTCAAAATACGACCGCATTTTTGACGTCGATTTTTGTCTAGAAATCTGTCTCGGTCTACGGTCTCAGTGTGGTGGATATGCGGTCCGCATTGTGCAAATGCGACCGCATTCCTGACCGCATTCTTGACGTCATTCTTTGCCCAGAAAACTGTCTGGGTCTGCGATATGGGTGTGTGGTTTACGGCTCGCATAATGGGTTTGCGATAGCATATCCCGCTTTGCGATGTCTCATTTACTATTTTACAAAATTGCAACTTCTAGTTTTTCTGCAACTTTTCCAAGGGCGGAACAGTCCATTTAGCCACCCTAAGCTCACCCGAGGCCACTAGGGACCCTAACCAACTATGCCAACATATCCCATAACGTTATTCGAGTTTGTTCTAACCTTCGGAACGCTCAAACAACCTCTTAGCACCAAATTCCCGTCTGATTCAGGCCTAAGAATTTCAAAATCTTCTAAGTTAAAAACCCAACAAGACCATGTCCGAATGACATGAAATTTCGCACATACACATCCCAATTAACATAACAAAACATAATAAGGTAGAAATGGGGAAAACGGAGCGGCAATGCATGAGACGACTGGCCGGGTCATCACATTCTCCCCCACTTAAACAAATGTTCGTCCTCGAACGAGTCAAGAAACGTACCTGAAGCTTCAAATAGGTGAGGATATCTGCTCCGCATCTCGCGCTCAGTCTCCCAGGTACTACCGGTCGACCTCTCCACTGCACTTTCACTGAAGCTATATCCTTTGACCTCAACTTCCGAACCTGACGACCCAAAATCGCCACTGGCTCCACATCGTAGGTTAAATCATCGTCCAAATGAATTGTGCTGAAGTCCAAGATATGAGACGGATCCCCAATATACTTCCGAAGCATAGAAACATGAAATATTGCGTGTACACTCGATAGGATGGGTGGCAAACAAGGCTTATAAGCCACCTCCCCAATCCTCCGAAGCACTTCAAATGGCCCAATGAACCGAGGACTCAATTTTCCTTTCTTCCCGAATCTTATAACACCCTTCATGGGCGAAACCTTCACCAAGACCTTCTCACCAACCATGTAGGACACATCTCGGACTTTCCTACCGGCATAACTCTTCTGCCTCGACTGTGCTATACGGAGCCTCTCCTGGATTATTTTCACCTTCTCTAGAGCATCCTGAACCAAGTCAGTCCCCAATAGCCTAGCCTCGCCAGACTCGAACCAACCAACCTGAGATCTACACTGCCTCCTATACAGAGCCTCATACGGAGCCATCTGAATACTCGACTGGTGGTTGTTGTTATAAGCAAACTCTGGAAGCGGTAGAAACTCATCCCATGAACCTCCAAAATCAATAGCACATGCACCTAACATGTCCTCCAGTATCTGAATGGTACGCTCGGACTGCCCATCCGTCTGAGGATGAAAAGCTGTGCTCAACTCCACCTGAGTACCCAACTCCCTCTGCCCGGCTCTCCAAAACTGCGAGGTAAACTGAGTACCTCTATCTGAAATAATAGAAACTAGAACACCATGCAGCCGAACAATCTCTCGGATATAAATCCTTGCCAACCGTTCTGAAGAATAGGTAGTACACACAGGAACGAAGTGCGCGAACTTGGTCAGCTGATCCACAATCACCCAAATGGCATCGAACTTCTTCAAGGTCCGTGGAAGTCCAACAACAAAGTCCATAGTAATCCCCTCCCACTTCCACTCGGGAATAGCCATCTGCTGAAGCAGGCCACCCGGTCTCTGATGCTCATATTTTACCTGTTGACAGTTGAGACACCGAGCTACGAATCCCACAATATCTTTCTTCATTCTTCTCCACCAATAGTGTTGCCTCAAGTCCTGATACATCTTCGCGGCACCCAGGTGAATGGAATACCACGAGCTATGGGCCTCCTCCAGAATCAACTCCCGAAGTCCATCCACATTGGGTACACAAATCCGGCCATGCATCCTCAACACCCCATCTTCGCGATGGTGACATCTCTAGCATCGTTATGCTAAACTCTATCCCTAAGGACAAGCAAATGCAGATCGTCATACTAGCGCCCCCTGATGCGATCATATAACGAAGACCGAGAAACCACACAAGCCAACACCCGACTAGGTTCCGAAATGTCTAATCTCACAAACCTATTGGCCAAGGCCTGAACATCAACTGCAAAGGGTCTCTCCTCATCTGGAATATATGCCAAACTCCCCATACTCACTGCCTTTCGGCTCAACGCATCGGCCACCACATTGGCCTTTCCCGGATGGTATAATATAGTGATGTCATAATCCTTAAGCAACTCCAACCATCTCCGCTGCCTCAAATTAAATTCCTTCTGCTTAAACAAATGTTGAAGGCTGCGATGATCAGTAAACACCTCACAAGACACGCCATACAAGTAATGCCTCCAAATCTTCAGTGCATAGACTATGGCAGCCAGGTCCAAATCATGCACGGGGTAGTTTTTCTCATGGGGCTTCAACTGACGAGAAGCATAAGCAATAACTCTACCCTCCTGCATCAATACACAACCAATCCCAACTCTTGAAGCATCACAATACATAGTATATGCACCTGAAGCTGATGGCAAAACCAATACTTGAGCTGTGGTCAAGGCTGTTTTGAGCTTCTGAAAGCTCTCTACGCACTCGTCCAACCATACAAAAGGAGCACCCTTTTGGGTCAATTTGGTCAAAGGCGATGCAATGGATGAAAACCCCCGAACAAACAGGTGATAATAGCCTGCCAACCCAAGGAAACTATGAATCTCTGTGGCTGAGGACAGTCTAGGACAACTCTGAACCGCCTCTATCTTCTTTGGATCAACCTGTATAACCTCGCTGGACACTACGTGCCCCAAGAAAGCCACTGAACCGAGCTAAAACTCACATTTAGAGAATTTTGCATACAGCTTCTCCTCCCTCAATCTTCGCAATACAACTCGCAAATGCTCCGCGTGCTCCTCCTGGCTGCGCGAGTACACCAGAATATCATCAATGCGAGGCAAAGGATACTTGTTCTTGATTTTTCCTTGTTCAATTGCCTGTAATCAATGCACATTCTCATCGTGCCATCCTTCTTCTTCACAAACAGAACCGGTGCACCCCAAGGTGACACACTAGGCCGAATGAACCCCTTGTCTAGGAGTTCCTAAAGTTGCTCCTTCAATTCTTTCAACTCTGCTGGTGCCATACGATACGGTGGAATAGAGCTGGGCTAAGTGCCCGGCACCACGTCAATACCAAAATTAATATCATGTCCGGTGGAATGCCCGGCAGGTCTGCGGGAAATATATCGGGTTAATCCCTCACAACTGGAACCGATTCAATGCTTGGAGTCTCAACTCAAACATCCCTCACAAATGCTAAATATGAAAGGCAACCCTTCCCAACCATACGCTGGGCCTTCAAGAATGATATCACTATACTAGGAATGTGCTCAGTCATGCTACGCCACTCGATTCGCGGCACATCCGGCACAGCGAAGGTGACTGTCTTAGCATGACAGTCTAGAATAGCACAACACGGAGATAACCAATCCATGCCTAAAATAACATCAAAAACCACCGTGTATCCAGACCCCCAATAGTCACTTCACATGACCGGTACATATGGTCTACAACAACAGTATCGCCCACCGGGGTCGACACATGAACAGGTAAAGCAAGAAACTCCCGGGGCGTACCCAAATAATGAGCAAAATATGAGGACACATATGAATAGGTGGAACCGGGATCAAATAATACAGATGCATCCTTGTGGCAGACTGAAACAATACCTGTAATAACGGCATCTGAAGCACTGGCATCTGTCCTGCCTGGAATAGCATAGAATCGAGCCTGGCCACCGCCTGATCGACCTCCCCCTCTAGGGCGACCCCTGGCTGCCTGACCTCCACCCCTAGCTGGCTGGGCGGGTGGTAAAGTAACTAGAGTAGAAGTCGAGGGCTGTCCCCTCTGCTGGGATGATCTAGCACCACGATGAGGGCACTGCCTCCACATGTGGCCCATCTCGCCACACTCATAACAGCTCCCTGGTGCTGGAGAAGAGTAAAGAAGGGAACCTCCCGCACCGGAGTGTTTCGCAAGTGCACTCGGCATAGAAGGACCCTAGGCTGACGGAGCACGAGCTGGAAGGGCGCTGAGTGATGACTGGCCCTACTGCAACCCATGATAACCACGACCTGTAGATGCCCCACGGTACTCTGGACGGGCTGGCTGAGCAGGCCTGAATGAACGACCTCTACCCTGCTGAAACTGGCCTCTCGAAGGAGCACCACTGTAACTACCTGATCCTCGAGGCCTCTTAGCCTCCCTCTCCTCTCGCTACTGACGGCGAATCGTTTCAATCTCGCGAGCTATATCAACCACCTCCTCGAAAGTAGCGCCCAACACTCTCTCTCTGGTCATAAGAATACATAGATGATGGTTAAAGCCATCCACAAACCTCCTGATCCTTTCACGATCAGTCGGAACCATCCAGACAGCATGACGAGCCAACTTAGAGAACCTCGACTCATACTGCGACACAGTCATATCCCCCTGTCACAGCCATTCAAACTGTCTACGTAGCTCCTCTTTGCGGGACTACGGTACATACTTCTCCAAGAAAAGAGCGGAGAACTGCTGCCAAGTAAGGGGAGCTGCATCAACTGGCCTACGCCTCTCATACGCCTCCCACCAAGTGAAAGCAGCTCCCGTCAACTGAAAGGTGGTGAATGCCACACCGCTAGACTCAAGGATCCTAGTTGTACGGAGCATCCGCTGACACTTCTCAAGAAAACCTTGGGCATCCTCACCCTCAGCACCACTGAATGACGGAGGTTGGAGTCTGCCAAACCTCTCAAGACGACGCTGCTCATCATCTGGCATAACTGGTACCATGAACTCCTGTGCTGGTGCAACCGGCTGGGCTGGAGGTGCCCCCGGTATCTGAGGTCCCTGCACTGCCTGCTCAAGTGCGCGAGCAGTGGGGGTCTGATTGCCTCCCCCGGCCTGTGAAGTAGCTGCTGCTGTGGTGGCTGAAACTGCTTGAGCCAAGCCCGTGCAAACAGATAGGATCTGAGCCAAGGACTCCTGAAGATCTGGAATAACGATAGACACAGTTGGTGCCTGAGCCGGTGCCACTGGAGCCTGATCCTGAGCTGCGGCAGCTGGTGGATCAGCAGGTGCTGCCCTCGCTGCTCTGCCTCTGCAAGGACCACGAGGTGGCCTCAGTGGGTGGCACTGGCGGTCGTCCACCTCGTTCGGTATCTCGCATCCTCACCATTTGTGAGAGGATAGGATAACAGAAGTTTTAGTACTCGGATCAACAAGTTCGCATGACAAGAATTTCAAGAATATGAAGTTTTCCTAAAAGGTTCTACAGCCTCTCGAAGATATATACAGACGTCTCCGTACCGATCTGTGAGACTCTACTAAACCCGCTCATGACTCGTGAGACCTATGTAACCTACGCTCTGATACCAACCTGTCACGACCCTAACCCCGAACCCGGTCGTGATGGCACCTCTCATGAAGACAAGGCCAGCCAATTCAAACCAAATCTCATTTTTTTAACCAGTTAATTAACAAGAAAACAATACAAGCATATTTTAAGAACAATCATTTGCGAAAATACATAGCTAACCATCCCAACTACAGCCCAAACCAGTGTGTCACCAGTCATGAGCAACTATGAACCCTAATAACAAGTCTACTAAGTACAACCTCTAGCACAATTGTTTGAAGAATATAGAAACAACAGGATAAAAGAGAATACGGGGCTGCGGACGCCAACAGCTATCTCGTAGTCTCTGAATCACCGCCTGGACGGGAGGAATCAGTACTCCGAAGCAGAACCAACAACGCCTGAATCTGCACACATGGTGCAGGGAGTAATGTGAGTACTCCATCTCAGTGAGTAATAAGCATAAATAACGACTGAAAGTAAGAAAACACACAGAGCACAAGGCAATCTATAATGAAGCATTAAAACATCATTCACAAATAGTAAATCAGTGAAAAATCAAGTAAAATCTCCTTTCAACGGGTAAAAACATGTAATCTTTTAGGTAAATAATGTGAAGTAAAACATCACCCCTCGGGCCATATATATATATATCAACAAATCCGCCCCTCGGGCAATATCATAAAACCGCACCAGCCCCTCGGGCTCAAATCTCAGAATAATATTGGCCCCTCGGGCTATGACATGGAACAGTATCGGCCCCTCAAGCTATCACATAGTACAACATCAGCCCCTCGGGCTATCACATAATACAACATCAACCCCACAGGCTATCACATAATACAATATCAGCCCCTCGAGCTACCTTTCACATCACAATGGGTACCCGCTCTCACAGGGGGTGTACAGACTCCGGGAGGGGCCCCTTACGGCCCAAGCACAATATTAAGCCACCTCGTGGCACATATCTAGGCCCTCGGCCTCATATCAATCAAGCCACCTCGTGGCGTATATACAGTATCTTAGGCCCTCGGCCTCATATCATTCACAAGCCACCTCGTGGAACATAAAGCATCTCAGGCCCTCGGTCTCATTTCAGTCACAAGCCACCTCGTGGCATATAAAGTATCTCAGGCCCTACGCCTCATATCACTCAGTAAAACCTCACATCTGGGCCTCGGCCGCACTCAGTAAAAAAATCATCACAAGCCCCTCGGGCATAGTAAAATAGTAGTTCTCAGCCCAAAACTTCATTAAAATATTATTTAAGTTTCAAAACTGAGTAAAAGTGGCTAAGTTGTAAAAACAGTGAAAGCGACATGACTGAGTTCAAGCAATAAGTCAAAATAGTGAGGAAACAGTGATAAAAATCCCCGAAGGGTTCAAATAATTGGCACGAAGCCCAAATATGGCAATTAGCCTAAATCATAATGATAACAAACAAGTTTCAGTCAAATACACGGTAGAAATCATCATTCGGGACGGACCAAGTCACAATCCCCAGAAGTAAATGACCCCACGCTTATCATCGAGTGTGTGTCTCACCTTAATATAGTGCTACGATGTACAATCCGGGGTTTCAAACCCTCAGAACATCATTTACAATCACTACTCACCTCGAACTAGCTAAATCCCTAGCCCGCGACGCCCTTGCCCTTCGAATTGGCCTCCACGCGTGTCGAATCTACCCAAAATCAGAACTGATATGTCACAATATGCTGGGGAAATAATGCCCAATTGAAACGAATCGAAAAATACCAAGAAATTACGAAATTAGCAAAACCCGAGCCCCGGGCCCACTTCTCGAAGCTCAGAAATTTCCACATCAACGGGTTCCTTATCTCCCAACGAGTTCAAACATACAAAAATTATTGAATTCCGACATCGGATTGACCTCCATATCTTAAATTCTAAACTTAAGGATTTTTCTTCAATTATGTTTAAGATGGCCGAAATCCCCTCCTCTAAATTCTTAGATCATGAAGAAGAGAACCACCAAGAATGAGGCGGTGAATATGCCTCACCAGGTTAGTTTTATCATTACTACAAATCCAATTCAGAAGAAAGAGGACCCGGAAGCATTTACTATTCCGTGCACTATTGGAGTGCGTGACTTTGCAAAAGCACTTTGTGATAATGGGGCCAGCATCAATCTAATGCCGCTTGCCATTTACAAACAAGCGGGATTAGGAATGCCAAGGCCGACGAGTATGAGGTTGCAATTGGCTAACCGTTCAATCAAGAGACCAGTGGGTATTATAGATGATGTGATCGTGAAAGTTGGGAAATTTCATATACCAACTGATTTTGTAATTCTTGACTGTGCTGTGGACAAGGAAATCCCTATTATATTGGGGAGACCATTCTTAGCTACTAGAAGAGCCCTTATGGATTCGGAGCATAATGAAATTAAAATTTCGAGTGAACAATGAAGAAGTTACCTTCTAAGCTAGTAAGGGCATGAAGTTACCAAACGAGTACGAGAGCATTTGAGTGATTGGTATTGTTGATGAAGTAGATGATGCTGTTGAGATGAAGATGGAAAGGCAATGCCTAGGTGAAACATTGGCAGCTATATTGGTAAACATCGATGGTGATGATATGGATGGCTTTATGGAGTCAGTGAATGCATTAGAGGGGCGTGGTTCTTACTCGTATACTCCACCAAAGCTTTCCCTTGATTTGGAGAATAGAGCTACACCTCCTGTAAAGCCGTCCATTATCAAACCACCTCAATTAGAGCTGAAACCACTTCCTTCGCATTTGAGGTATAAATTTCTTGGCTTAAATAATACTTTACTTGTAATTGTTTCTTCATTGTTGAATGATGTGCAGGTGGAACAGTTGCTAAAAGTTTTGAAGGAGCATAGATAAGCCATCAGTTGGACAATTGCGGACATTCGGGGGATCCTGTTGGAATTTGTGAGCATAAGATTCAATTAGAAAGTGGGACAAAATCGAGTGTAGAACATCAACGAAGGCTGAATCCGTCAATGCAGGAAGTGGTAAAGAAAGAAATAATCAAATGGTTGGACGCTGGGGTAGTGTACCCGATCGCTGATAGTTCATGGGTGAGCCCGGTGCAATGCGTGCCAAAGAAGGGAGGCATGACTGTGATAGAAAATGAGAAGAACGAGCTTATTCTAACAAGAACAGTAACAGGATGGAGGGTATGCATGGACTATAGGAAACTAAATAGTGCAACATGCAAGGACCATTTCCTTATGCCTTTTATTGATCAAATGCTTGATCGGCTAGCGGGAAAGTCCTTTTATTGTTTCCTTGATGGATACTCCGGTTATAATCAGATCAACAAAGCTTTGGAGGACTAGGAGAAGACAACGTTCACATGCCCATATGGAACATTTGCTTTTAGCCGGATGCCATTCGTCCTATGCAACGCTCCAGCTACCTTCCAGAGATGTATGATGTCTATCTTCTCCGATATGGTAGAGGATTTTCTTGAGGTTTTTATGGATGATTTTTCAGTAGTAGGTGAGACTTTTGAGCATTTCCTGAAGAATCTCAAACAAGTGCTCAAGCGATGCGAGGAAACAAACCTTGTACTAAATTGGGAGAAATGCCACTTCGTGGTGGATGAAGGTATTGTTCTGGGACATAAAATGTAGATAAAGCTAAAATAGAAATCATCTTTAAGCTTCCTCTACCCACGTCCGTCAAAGGTGTCCGTAGTTTTTTGGGGCATGCCGGATTCTACAGGCGTTTCATTAAGGACTTCTCAAAGATTACAAATCCAATGTGTAAACTCCTTGAGAAGGATGCAAAGTTCGTTTTTGATGAGAAATGCCTCAAAGCTATTGAGGAACTGAAGACAAAGCTCACCACGGCACCCATTATTGTCACACCTGATTGGTCTCTTCCTTTTGAACTTATGTGTGACGCCAGTGGTGTAGCCATTGGAGTTATGCTGGGACAAAGACACAATAAAGTTCTTCACCCAATATACTATGCTAGCAAAACACTTAATGGGGCGCAGATGAATTACACTGTAACTGAGCAAGAACTGTTGGCCATTGTGTATGCTTTGAAGAAGTTCCGTGCATATCTGCTGGGCTCCAAAGTAATTGTGTACACCGATCATGCAGCTCTCCGTTATCTGATGGCGAAGAAAGATGCAAAGCCGTGACTAATCCGTTGGGTTCTACTGCTGCAAGAGTTTGATTTTGAAGTGATGGATCGAAAGGGAACACAAAACCAAGTGGCAGATTACTTGTCTAGAATTGAAGAATCAGGGAGACAAAAAGGAGAGCAGGAAATCAATGATGCATTTCCAGATGAACAAATACTGGCCTTATCCAATTCCTTTGCACCGTGGTATGCAGACATCACTAACTACATAGTCAGCAATCTTATTCCGGAAGGGTTGGAATTTTACCAAAAGAAGAAGTTCTTGAGGGATTGTCGAAACTATTATTTGGAAGAACCCTTCTGGTTTCGTGTCTGTGCGGACAACATAATCAGGAGATGCATTCCTGAGGAAGAGATGCTACAAATTCTGAAAGCTTGTCATGACTGACCGGTTGGGGGTCATCATGGGGGGGATAGAACGGCAGCAAAGATCTTGGAATGTGGTTATTACTGGCTGACCATTTATCAGGACGCTAATCAGTTGGTAAAGTCTCGTGACCAATACCAACGACAGGGCCTAATTTCTAGGAGGCATGAGATGCCTATGAACTTTGATGGAAATCGAACTATTTGACGTTTGGGGTATTGACTTCATGGGCCCTTTTACAAGCTCATGTGGGATGAAATACATCTTAGTGGCTGTGGACTACGTGTCCAAATGGGTAGAAGCCATTTCTTTACCAAACAACGAGGCTCAGAGTGTGACCGCGTTTCTAAAGAAGAATATTTTCACCCGGTTTGGCACCCCAAGAGCCATTCTCAGTGATGGGGGTTCGCATTTCTGTAACAGAGTCTTTAAAGGCCTCCTTGACAAGTACGGTGTCAAGCATAAGGTTGCCACACCCTATCATCCACAGTCGAGGGGTCAAGTTGAGGTATCTAACAGGGAAATAAAGAGCATACTAGCAAAGACGGTGAATGCAAACAGGACCGACTGGTCAAAGAAGCTAGATGATGCTCTATGGGCATACCGTACAGCGTACAAAACCCCTATCGGTACATCCCCTTATCAGCTAGTTTTTGGAAAAGCTTGCCATTTACCTGTAGAACTTGAGCATAAGGCTATGTGGGCCTTAAAAAGATTAAACATGGACTGGGCAGAGGCTAGAGCTCTGAGGATCGTACAATTGAATGAAATGGAGGAGTTCCGTCTCCATGCATATGAAAGTGCAGCCGTATATAAGGAAAGAATGAAATTCGTCCATGACAAAAAGATCTTAAAAAGAGAGTTCAAGGCAGGGGATCTGGTATTGCTGTTCAACTCAAGACTAAACTATTTCCGGGGAAGCTGAAGTCTAAATGGTCTGGCCCTTTTAAAGTTGTTGATGTCTCTCCCTTTGGAGCTGTCGAACTAGCATCGGAGGATGGGCTCCGAACCTTCAAGGTGAACGGTCAAAGAATACGTGGGAGCAGATGGAGAGAAACATTTGGTAGAGTAGCTGGCTCTAAAGGATGGTCCATGCCCAACCATGGAATGATTTCAGAGGCATCCTAGCTTCGTCATGCTGCGATGTTAAATCAAGCGCTTCATGGGAGGCAACCATGTGTGGTAACATTTACTTTGGCTTGTTGTTGTACCTTTATTTAAGTTTCGAAATCATAGTTGTACTTAGGGCTATTTGAAGGTTGTTTTAGAAAGCAGGAGTTTGATAAAAGGGCACAAAATTGAAAAGGAGTTCTTGAAACTGAAGAAAAACAACAATGTGAAAAATGCTACACAAATGCAATCACATTATCAATATGCGAGCCGCATTTGTGCCGCAAACTGAAGCAGAAAGTTGAATAAACATAGCTATCATAAATGCAACGATGCATAGCATTTTTCGGATCGCATTTGCATTATGCGGTCCGCATTCTCATCGCAAACAGAGACAGAAGGTTTGGATCAAAACAATGACATAAATGCGGTGAGGTAGCCTACTTTGCAATTCGCATTTACAATATGCGATGACTTAATCATTGCATACTAACAGGTACTTATCTGCATTCCCTCCTCTTCTAAATCCTTCAATCTAGTATATAAAAAAAAAAAAGGGAACACAATAGAGAACGAACAACGATAGAAACTATCGGAGGAAATTGAATCTCAAGCTTACCAAACATCAAAGTGCTGATTAAAAGTTGCCCTAAATCCTCAAATCTTCTTCCTAGGTATGTTCGACCTTTGCTATATGTTTAATTTTAATTTTGCAAGTTAGGTTGGGTGTTTCAATGGAGTTTTTGCACTTTTTGAGGGATGAAGACAAGAATCTAGGGTTATAATTCTTGGGGGATGAACATACTTGTGTATCTAATGGTATTTGCGGTCCACAAAATCAAAATGTGGACCGCACTTTGACCGCATCCCTAAACCCTAGATATCCGAGGAAGATAACAAATGCGGTGCCTTTGCGATCACATAATGACTATGCGGACCGCAAAGGCACAGCAAACAAGGCCAGAACATCTTGATTAACACCAGCAATTTCTGCGGTAAGGTTGCGATCGCATATCTCACTTTGCGGTGATGCGATCGCATTTGTGGGTAACCAACGGGCCTGTGCACAAAAACATATTGCGATGGTTATGCGATGGTTATGCGATTCGCATAGTGGTTATGCGTTCGCATATTCCACCGTAGAATGAAAACTGGCTTGGCACACCTAAGAATGCGACGAGTTTGTGGTTCGCATAGTGGATATGCGACTGCAAACCACGCCGCATTTCTGTAAGTCTTTATTGATTCTTCCTGTTTTTCTTTTCTCTACTAATGATAATGTTGCTTACATTTTACCCTCATGCAGATATGGCACCTCAAAAGCACTCCACGAAGAAAAGGCCATCATCCACTCCTACCACAGCACAGCCCAATCGTGTAAGAATGGAATCGAAGTTGCCAAGCCCCTCCCAGTCTGATGAGGAGGACCGCTTGCCTGAAGTTGATCTAGTGGCTGAGGCTAGAAGGAAACGCGGAGATGACCTTCAGCTTCGATTCGGGGTTGAAGGTTCAAGGACATTGTTCAGGGAAGGGCTAACAAAAAGGAAAATCTTGGGGGAGAAAAAGTTGAGTTTGAATAGATTACAGGAACAGTACCCTCATATTCTTGACAACATCAAAACGAGAAAATGGGAGTACTTCACTAGGGACCCTAAAGAATATAATGAGTCAATGGTCTGGGAATTCTATGCATCTTACGGAGCTTCAAGAACGGGGTACCATAGACGGAACAGAATATTCACTGGCATCGTGCACGTTCGGGGAAAGAGTGTGTTCCGCGACAGTGAGTATATTAATGAACTCTACTTTCCCGATTGGGAATCTGGCACAGCTGAGTACGACTCCAAGTACTCCAATAGAAGAAAACGAACGTGGATGGATAGCGTTCGTGATTGCCAAGGGTACTTCGGCCTGGATTAACCCTGGAAAGAAAATTTATAAAGAGGACCTCACAAGGGAGGGAAAATTTTGGCTAAACTTCGTCACCTCCCATTTAATACTGTCCAAGAACGAAAAAGATATCAGCATTGAGAAAGCACTTCTCATTGCGTGTATTATGACCAGTATTAAAATTGATGTGGGAGTCTCATTTTCCAGGAGATTGGCATCCGGGCAACGCAGCGTGCCACATCACTTCGCTTTCCGAGTTTGATCACAACCCTTTGCCAAATGGTGAATGTTCCTTTCTTGCCACAAGCTGACAAACTCGAAAAGTCAATGAGGGATATCGATATCACTCGTATCAGTGATTCTGCTGCCCCAACAGAGACCCCAATCCAGGACATTGACTCCCAAAATCTCTTATCTCCCCAAGATCCAGAAGCCTCCACTGCTGCTGCAGAGACTGCACCCCCATCCACCATGGGTCCATCTTCTTCAACAATGCCAGCCCTTTCAAGACTTGGTCTGATTGCACATCACGCCAATGCCAAAGTTGACCAACTCTTGAAAACCATTCCCCACTTGATCAAACAGGCCCTGACTCCTATTCAAACGTCAGTGACCGCTTTCCAACAACAACAAACATTGTTCGGAGATCGTCTGCACAAACTTGAGTCTTGGGTTGAACAGATAGAAAGAAGTGAGGTTAGGAGTTTACCCCAGCTGAGGGAGGAAGTAAGATCCATGAAGACCGAACTCCAGAAAATGCAAAATATGGAGTTCGACATAGCATCTCTCCTCCCCAAAGAGGGTGACCAGAGTGCAGACATTGCTGCACCAGACTTGGGCTTGGACTTCACGGCTCTAATGGCAGACATTGCACCTTTGTCTGCCAAAGTGTCTCATCCTCCAGCTCCTCCGGTACCGGTAGATGTTACTGATGACGAGACATCGGGGCAATCATCAGAGTTAGAAGGGGAGGAGTTAGAGGATGCAAGTTCATTGTCCGATGAGGCTGATGACCCTAAGGAGAAGGGCAAAGCAATAGCGACGCCAACAGTGGAGGAAGAAGAGCACGCAGACATTTAGAGGACCATACAGCACTCGCTAGCGGATGTGGCCACCCTTGCTGACTCATCAGCGACACAGCCACCAGTGGGCGAAGCTAGTAGCTCAGCAGCCCAACCACCTGCTCTAGTTCAGTCTCACAGCCCTCCTGCAGCTCTAGAGGATTCCTAGGCTACTAAATCTCTTCGCGCAAATGCGCCCCAGGGAGCCCCTTGCACTCTATCTTCTTTTCTTATGCATTGGGGACAATGCATGATTTCAGTTGGGGGTGGTAGCCTTATTTCTGTATTTGATCTATTTTCTAGCATGTTTAGTGACATTGATAACTGTAAAATATGTAGTAATGATTAATGATTTATGTATATATGCTGTTCTAGTTAAATAGTTAGTGAAATGAAGTTTGTCAATAAAATCCCCTTTGTCAATAAAATCCCCTTGTTTTTTCTTTGCCGGGTTCTTTTTTAAGGGAGTAATAGTAGAACCGGGTTTAGTTAAATGAGATATATTGACCGGGATGGTGAAATTGTTTAGTATCAAGTATGTGAATTTGTGTGTAGAGTATACCCTCGTTAACAAATCAGCCATGTGAACTTGAGGCTCACTCTGTAACTCTAGGTCCACCTAGAGTCGTGTATGTATACATGAGGAAAGCCTCGAGTGACCAAATGTAAACTCTAAAGCTGTAAACTATGTTAACCGAACAGATTGTGTGCCAATGTGTATGAGCTCTTTGTTTGAATATCTCTTGTGTTGCTTCTGCCATCTAGAACTTACCCGGTTGGTTTTTTGACGCTTATTATAAGTACACTGAGTTGGAGAGAGCATCATAAGCATTCTTTGTTTATTTATGAAACCTTTCTAGCCATTTTAGCCTACCTGTGCATAAATAATATCACTAGTACCCTATTTGAGCCTTTTCCTTGGCCTCTGCATTACAAACTTTTCCCGTTCGTAAAACAATGACCTCTTTTGAACCCGTTCCTCCTTGAACATTGAGAACAGGGCTAAAAGCCTAAGTTGGGGGTGTGGGTCAAAATGGAAATGGATAAGGCTGTGAAGTGAGGGTGAGATCCTGCTAATGTGAATTTATGAAAGCTCCAAAGACAAAAAAAAGAGAAAGAAAGAGAAAGAAAGAGAAAAGAAAAAGAAAAGAAAAAGAAAATAGTTATATATGTATTTACAATAATGGAGCTCTGAAATAGATTTGAGAGGTATTTAAGGTGGGCCCACTTTGGAACTAAACGCCAGTGAGGCTATGGGTTGAAAAGAAGCGAAATATTAAAAGAAAGAAGAATGTAATTAGTGTTCAAGGAGGATATAGTCACTCACATCTAAATATATATCCTACCCTTCCTTAAACCTACATTACAATCTTACAAAGTCCTTATGTGATCTCCAACCGAGTGTTCTTAGAAGTAGGTGACGAATTAAAATAAGGGCAAGCATATGGTATGGCATGTGGTGACACTTGAAATTTTGTTCTGAGAGTGAGTGTATTTGCATTTGAGTCCCTTTGTATTGCTATGATAAATATTGTGAGAGTGGGACTTTCTTTCCAGTGAGGGCACATAAACTGCTAGGTTGATAGAAAGTTGAGTTTTGAGTAAAGCATAAGTGCATTCAGCTGAAGGTAGCCTTTAGTTACTTTGTTGAGGCTCAAAGTTCATAAGCTGATTGGTTGTCCTTGAATATACTGATGATTCAAGGAGGGTAAAGTATTCAAAGAGATATACTTCAGATACTAACAACAAACACCGTCCATAGTCAGTATTGTTTCATGTTTGATAAGTAGAGTCTAGACTATGACAGTATCGTTTTAGTTGCTTGAGGACAAGCAAGAGTTTAAGTTGGGGCTGTTGATGTGCCGGGTAAGTTCGGCACATTTTGATACTACTTGCTTAGAGTTTAACTTGTTTTATGTGCAAATTCTACCGATACTTATGTAATTATAGTGTATTTTCAGAACATCGAGTGTAAGGACCCAAAAGCACGGAAAAGAGCTAAAAAGGCCAACTAAAGACAAGAAAAGACTTCAAGAGCATCGCAGATGTGAGTATGCGATCGCAAACAGCACATGCGGACCGCATATTTTGCAAAAAAATCGCAAACAAGGACAGAACTCTGGGCACTTCTTCATGTCGAGAATGCGGTCGCATATGCGACTGCAAAACAAGAATGCGAATCGCAAATTTGCATTGTGAAATCGCAAACGCAAGCAGAGTTTCTAGGTGAAAATCAGGGTGAAGAATGCGATCGCATTTCGCAATCGCATAATCGATATGCGAACCGCAATTACAGTAGGCGACGAAGGCAAATCCTGGGGTTAGAAATGCGACGGAGGAAGAAGATTTGCGAACCACATTTATGTTTTGCGACAGAAATGCGGTCCGCATTATTACACCAGGGGCAAATTAGTCCGGATTTTGCCTCGGGTTTTGGGCCTTTATAAATAGGTTTAATAGGGTTTTGTGAGGGACATCTTGTCAGAATTGAGAGTACAAAGTACGGGCAATTAACTAGTTTTAGTTCTTGGAAGCTTTTGGGATCAATTACCTGCTATTTTGTAAGATGATGACAATTACTATTCTTTTTTATTCAATTTTTAGCATGAGTAGCTAAGCCCAAACGCTAAGGTTGTGAACTCTAGATGGGTACAATGTTGTTGAGATTTTGATATTGAATATGATTTCAACGGATGATTGATATTTATTTACTTCTTATTCTTCAACAATTGTTACTGGTTGCAAACATTAACAAATGCCAATTAATTCTATCTTTGCTTGGGAAAGTGGGATAGAATTTGGTAGAAGTAAATAACAAAGACTCAAGGCTTTAAACCTTGTTTAATAAAATCGCTTAGGAATAAGTGGGTTTTAATTTGGCATTAATTGATTGTTCTTAAACACAACTCTTTTGTATTTGGGAAAATCATAAAGAGGATATATTATCCAACTATTGGAAAATATTGGATAGTAAATCAGGCATCAATTGCATATCAAGAAGGTTTTCCGTTGGAAATATTCAATATTAATATCAAGAGCATTATACTACATTAAGGGAGAACAACATTGGTTTCTTTAATTCATATTATTTACATTCACAATATTACAATCAGTTCTCGTTTATCCTCACGTTCAATATTTCTTTTTATTACAATTACTTGATAGAATTACGACTTAGTCGAGTATTACACTAATTAGATAAATGTTTCACACCTATTGCCTGTGGGATTCGACCCCAACCTTGTTGGGTTATTATATTTGACACCGACCGCTTACACTATTCTTGAGGTGTAATTTGAGCGTATCACAACCCAATTATCATTTCGTTGACTCTAGACACGACTCTAGTAATGTGACACTGGACCCTTTAAACTTCTAACGGACTCCTAAAACACCACCCACAATTTTGACACTGGACCTCTTCGACTACTAACAATTCTTACTCAACTAATGTAGTTGACCATCAACTTTATGCCGAATAGAAGAAACTTGGTGGTAGGTGGATCACCCGCCCTCAATTCACAACATCTTATGGCAGGCGTGCCACCCGCTCCCACATGCAACACATCATCACAATTCAAGGAAATTATTCAACAATTTGAAACAATAGTCACACAACGATTAACCATATACGACCCACGGTCATGCGTGACACCAACATATAGACACCCGTCACCATGCCTATACGTTGTTCTCAAGAAGGAGAAATTTAGCAAATAAGACACGATTTCTAATCCCTCAAGCTACGGTTAGAACGAACACTTACTTTGATTTGCAACAACTTCCTAGACTTCCAACAATTCATCAAGCCCAACCTTTTATGGGCACTCACGAACTTTAGGTGGACAAAATTGAGGCTAACGAGCTGCAACTTGGTAGGGTGCCTTAACTCAGCTGAAATCTTGGTACGATTTGCAGCAATTGTGGGTTGGGTCTTTGGTGTTAGAGGGTGGGGTTTCTTGTAATAGATGTTGGGGTTTGTTTTGAAGGTGATTTGAGGTTGATTTGCTGGGGTTTGAGGGTGTTTTAGTGAGTTTTTCTGAGGTGACTGACGAAATAAGGGGGTTTTTGCATGTTAGGGTTCATAGTTCCTATTTATAGTGGGTCAAAATTCGGGACAAAAATAAAATTTCAGGTGTCCAGAATGCGATCGCATTCTGGTCACAAACCCAACATGCGGTCCGCATTTGGACCGCATTTCTGACACAACATTTGACCCAAGACTCTGCCTCACTCTGTGATTTCACTATGAGATTTGCGGTTCGCATTTTAGAAATGCGGTCCGCATTTCTCACCGCATTTTTGACATAAAACTTGTCCAATTCTCTGTTCCACTCTACGATCTAGGCAGCCACATTTGCAGTCCGCATTTCGGATAGCATTTCTGCCATGAACCTTTGCCCAGAAATCTGCCTAAGTATGCGACGCCCATGTAAGATATGCGGTATGCATGTCTGTAATGCGACCGCATATCCTGCATTACTTACCTTTTTGAACTCTTTTCCTAATTATTGAATTCTTATACCTCATACCCTGAAAAAACGTTAAAATTGCATATTACAAAGAGGAATTTGCACTTAAAACAAGCCAAATCTGAACGATTAGTATCATATGTGTTTCTACGACACATCGGGTCGTTACACTTTCAGGTAAGCCTCTTAATGTAAGTGGCTTGAACACAACTTGTATTAAACCAATATGTAAGAATCTATGAGATTCCCTATAAGGAGCTAAATCATTTTCAGATAATAATCTAAAAGCAGCGTGATCATCATCTACTGTGATAGTCTCTTCTGTAGTTTTGACTATTTGTTTTAAACCTAATTTTTCAAAGGTACCTAACTGGTATATTAACTTAGGTTGAATTTCAGGGATCGTCCACTTATTAAGGAGATCTAATTGTTGTGGCATATCATACTCTTCTTTTCTACTGTTTTTAACTGTAGACTGTTTCCTAATGATATTCATTAGAAAAAAATTTGTTAAACTTAGTTTTCTATCCCTATTCTTTCACATGGTTCTGATACCAACGGGATCTTGGAAAAACTTTATTAATTTTTCAGTGAAGTTATCAAAAATCCAGTTTCTAAAAAGTTCCCATCTGGGTTTTTTAAATTCTGCAGAAATTAATTTTCTTGTCGGTCATCCGAGACTAAAATCTATTTGATGGCTACTGTCCATGTAAACCATTTCAAAAATCCATTTCCGATTCGGTTGGGTCTGGCATAGCACTAGCAGTATTATCTGTGCTAATTTTTATAACATGAATTATATCATTTTTTTCTAATCTGTGAGGTAGATGCCCTTGAAGGAAAATCTACCTTATCATCAACAGGAGAGATATATGAGGAATTGGATCTAGTTAATCTAGATGAATAACTGATATTATCAATTTGATCTGGTTCATTGAACCTTATCCTACCAGTTCCATCAGAAGCTTGTTCAACTTCTGCGATTTCACTGTTAATATTATTTCGAGGAGCTATTGCTTCCTCAATGACCCATTATTTGGGGAAATCTATCTCGTCCCATTTAATAGGTCTTCTTGTAACAACTTTAGATTTACCAAAATTAGTTTCTATCAAAATAGTTTCATTTTTGAAATCCATCATTTTGCACATAGGATTCAAAGTATATAAAGGCTTATAATAATGTAATACCCCGTAAATTTACCTATGTGATTACGCCGTAACGTGGAGAGTGTATAT
>MCJB01047065.1:2623-27359 GCA_002018475.1 Nicotiana obtusifolia
ATTCAGTACATATTTCGTACTGACGCCTTTTGTGCGCTGTGTTCATGCCCACAGGTGCTGATAGACAGGCCGGCGTGCCTCCGCAGTAGGACACTAAGATCCGCGGTTGAGTGTCGCACTCCACTTCTTCGGAGTTGCTGGTAGTGAGTCTATAGGTACAAATGCATATGTATATGTATTGTTTTGGGTATGTCGGGCCCCATCCCGACTTGTTGATATTGTGTTGCTCTTTTAGAGGCTCGCAGACCAGTTGTCAGTGTATATATGTTTTGCATGGCCTTGTCGGCCCCCTGTACAGTTGGCATGACTATATAGTCTTGTTGGGCTTATATATATATATAAAAGTTGTTGTTGGGTTCTTGTTAGTGTCATATTACATGTCACAGATACTATTGTTGGTTCGCTCGGGCCTTCGGGTGCCGAGTGCCGGCCACGCCCCCAAAAGTTGGGGTGTGACAGAACAAAGATCAAATTACAAAAGTGTGGAAAATCAAACGATCGACAATATTATTCTCTATAAAATACAAAGTGTTTTTAGTGCATCTAAAATCCAAAACATAAAAATGAAATCTTCAAACGTTTGTATTGTTTGTAGGTTTGTTGTACTTCTTTTGCTCCGTTTTTAGTGTTTTACATTTTCTCTGAACATTTAGGGGGAATATTGAGATGCATGCAATTATAGTCATATCATGAATATCCACTCTTTCATGATCTTGGACTAAACGCAATGTTTAGTCTTGGTATTTTTATTTTGGCTAACATTTACAAAATCGTACTAATAACTGGCTTTGTATTTATTGTAAAATATTGGTTTTTGAAACTCATTTTGCTCACAAACTGCAGGTCTATTCATGCCATCATTCCTTGTGTGGAAGATAATTATGTAAAATTTCACAGTATAAATATCACGGGAGGAAAAAACGTATATTCTAATTGTTCCATCCTATTTCTCGTACTGATTGATATGGGATACATGTGCAACCCACGTGTTTAAAAACTAATACTATATTATAAGTGTGAGCATCCTAAGTCAAAGTTAATTTACAAATTTACCCATTTAATACTTAAGTGTCAGTTTTGGCCATTATTTTTACCCTTGAAAAGTACATTGTCTCTTGGTTATTGGTGTATAAAAATGTAACAACACTAACTAATTAATTATGCTACTTATTATATTCTGAACTAATTAATTCATAAAACGTCTGAGTTAATCTTGAAAATATATTCCAAATGGAATACTAAGGGCCGCAGAGCTCTCTCGCTGCATATATAAGAGCTGGTAGCCGGGTAGGAAACGCGCACAGCAATATAGGAGTTGTGTTTTACCTTTAGTTACCAAACACTTTGATTTCATATCCTATCTACTGTTAAATTCCAAACGTTAATATTAAGTCGTGACGAACTATAGCACTTTCTTAGGCATCTATAAAAGGAGGCTTGGGTCGCATTGAATATGTTTTGCTTGTTTGGTTGATATAAAGTGAAGAAAAACGACAAACGAAAACAAACCAGAAGTGAGGGTTTATGTAAGTGAGGGGTTCTAGCCTTTTCCATTTCTTGTTTGTAAAGTAACAATCAAACCAGAAGTTGTTTCCCGAAGAAAAACATGTGTTCTACTTACTTATGCTGCCATCACCATTTCTATTAGTTTTTTCCTAAAATTTCCTTGTAATTTTAAAGTGTTCATAATTATGATCTTATTACATTATTATTTTCATTCTTATATTAACTTTTTAAATAAACACTAAGTTGAAGCATACAAGTTTTGACTTGACATGCTCGATCTCAATCATTTGAAGTCGTTTCTCATTATTATTTACGAATAATCTTTTTAGGGATGTAATGCCTGATGATCTCAACTCTCAAGACAATGATCTATGGAAGACCTCTAGAATATTAAAATCTATTGTAGGAATGTAACTAAACACAAATAAAATAATTTTTTTGTGACTTTTGAATAATTGTTGCAAGTTAAAAGGAATATTAAACTTCTGTTGACATTATAAACTCTAAAGGTTGAGATAGTATGTACTGTGTACATTGCAATAACGTACCCGTAGATAAAAGTAACACAGAGGATTTCAATCAGTGTGTCCAAACAGTTACTGCTTGCATATTCAAATAGCAATACAAGTGTACCGCGTTTGAGTTATTTTCGTTTACAGAGCACAGAACTCTTGCCCCAGCTCGTGCATGGTCTTTTAAGTTTCTTTTGCTTCTTGCTTCTTACGTATCGTGTAATTAGTTTTAATATTGTATTCTTCCTCTAAAGTAGCTACCCAACCATCAGCGGCGGATCCAGGATAGTGTTACCGGACTCAATTGAACCTAAATCGTAAAGTATAAATTTATGCGTAAAATTCTATTATATTTATATAAATAATAGGTGTGTACCCGTAACTTTATATATATAATTGATTTTATGTCAAGAACCTTAAAGATTGAACTCACAGAATTTAAATCCTGAATCCGCCTCTGCCAATCATGTAGATCATAATTGATGAAAACTTTTCAATGGAATTCCAATAAATTGAAGTAGATATTAAAAAAATGGCATGGCAGTTTCTGCATTTCGATCCAAATAATTCAAACAGTCTTACATAAGATACACGTGCAACGTACGTGTCTAAAAATTAATTATACTAAAAGTGAGAAGACCCTAAGTCTAAAGTCGAATTACGCAAATGCACATAAAAATTGAATAACCGTATTACCCTTTAAAAAAAAATGAAAACAAATATGTTAGGTGATAATATCAGCTGCATTGAATTGAATTAGGATTGTTTCATCTGTCCTGAGTTATAGCATGTTGTAGGTGTGCACATTCTTTTGCTTAATAAATAGGAAGGATTGGTTAGTCTACTGTAGTAATTACATGTTCAATTCGTGCAAATTTTCTTAAAGCTTCGCTCCTTTATCGGTTTTGGTCCTTTGAGATTCCACCAATAATAACATTTATGTGTAGAAGACTTTTCATATCTTTTATTGCACTTATAACAGTACACCACAAAGTGCCAAATCAATTTAACAATTTTCTCTTCATTCTATAAGAAATTTCATTTTCCCCATAAATTGTATTGTCTCTTTCATTTGTCATATTTTGCTCAGTTACACCTGGACAGGTAAATTATTATTATTATTATTTTTATTTTCTCATGTCTCCTACCATCTAGAGGCTTGTATTTAAGGGACAACCGTGTACTTTAATATTAACTTTCTGCAAAAGAACCATTAGAATTAGTTTATGGCATATTTGCCAAAGGAAGGCTTTATTGTTTTCCAATTGATTAATCCCTAGAGTTTCTATCTATTCTAGAATATTTTCTTTTTAAACAAAAGATAGAAATTTGATAAGAAAGTGTAGTGATATATACTCATACGTAATAGGAGTAGTATGATTTTTTTTTTCTTACTTTTTATATTTCGAATACAAAATATTATATTGTTGGGACGTCAGATACACTAATTTTTGATAACATGCACGTATGTATTCATTTTTTTAAAATTGGATATAATTTATGGCTTTTGTAAATAGAATTGTTTCTACTTTATTTGAGATGTGCCGTCAAGTGACACTTTTATTGAGTCTTAATTTGTATGATCCTCTGTTTTTCTCATTATCATGTTGAACAATTTATACGTCATTATTTTTCGTTACTTCCATTTGTTTTCTTTGGTTGGTTAAGCTACATATAATAATTGGTGTTTTTGTTTGCACTATGCAGCTAAAAGTTTAAAAAGTACTTTACGTTGATTTGATAAAGTACTAAATTTTGAAAAGAAAAAAGTGAATTGAAATTGCTGGAAATATGGTTGTTCATGGTCTCATGTAGAGAGGTTGACAAATTAAATAAAAGGGCATAATTTTTGTAGCTATTTCCATCCCTTGTGAAATTGTAAGCCTCTCAATATACTCATGCAAGGACGCTGTTTGTATATTTTAGTTTCTTTTTATAAAACTCCAAGCAAATATTTCTAAAATATTTATTTTACTATTTTGTTTTATACAAATATTTTATTAGTTGTCCCTAAACGAGGAAGATACTTACGTTGTTTGGTAGTAATTATTACAATAATTTATGGTTGACATGTACATAAAACTTAGAATAATTAGACTTGCATAGTTTAGAAAGAGAAATTTTAATTGAAAGGATGATGACCCAAAAATACATAGTACGTTTTTTGACTTCATTAACAAGAGGTAGTATTATGGATATTTAAATAATGATAACTGTATGTGTAATTTAATTTTTGGTTTATAGCTCAATCAAATATTTTTAGAATATATATGCATAAATATATAATTATGAATATACATTATGTAAATACTAATATAGAATACTCGTGCATCCCATACAATATAAAAAAATAAACATGAAGAACACAGGAGAAGATTTAGAATAAGAAAAACTCTGTAAAGATTGAAGACTTCCAAAAGTGGTTGAAATTGACTTCCTTATTCAACAATAACCTTCAAATAAGATATTTTTACGTAGAGGCGGATCCAGGATTTAATGCTTATGGGTTCCTGCAACGATTTCGAGTAAATTTTCAATAATAACTGGGTTCACATTCAAACATTTATAGATATTTAGTAAATTTTTCAAACAGATTTACACTGTTTGGATAAAATCTACTGGGTTCACTTGAACTCGTAGGTCGGGAGGTGGATTCCCCCCTCTTTACGAAAAGGAAAATCTCTGTAACATTAGAATGCTCTCCCAAAATTGCTAGGTATTTGTCCTTATTTTCTTATCATATTTGGTTTTCCTATCTCTTGAAGAAAGGGAAGCATATTTACCATAATTGATTTTATCTTTTACCAAAAGAAAAATATAATTCTCTAAATTTGGCTAGTCCTTTTTTTTTTTTGGAAGAAAAGATTTTGGACTTCTATAAATTGAGGATCTTTTAATTCTCATAGCTAGTAGCATCCATATTGTAGCCATAAGGAGTTTGAGAGTCTTGAAGTGGAGAATTTTTGGAACAAGTGCTAGCCTCCCACTTGAGTGTGCCTCTTTGTGAGGTTGTTCTTTCGATATTTGGTACTCTTTTTTATATAGTGGATTGTTCATCTTCACCAATTTACTAAATCTGTTTGTTAGTTTCTTTTACAAAAAAACTGACAGAGAATTCGGAAAACCAAAATGGTTCTATTTTGGCGGCCGTTACTACCTCATCAAGCCGCAAAATGTCTATACTGGCTCAGAAAAGCCCGAAAAATTTTCGGCATGGACTTTAAGCGCTGGCAGCAAAAAATGTGCTTCTATCTGACCACGATCAGTTTACAGCGTTTTATTAGAGAGGACGTTCCACTCTTAGCAGAAGAAACTCCTGACAATAAACGATTTATGGTCACTAAGGCTTGGAAGCATTTTGACTTCCTTGCAAGAACTATATACTCAGTTGTTTGGAAGATGACTTGTATATTGTTTATAGCATTATGAAAACTTCTAAAGAGTTATGGAATGCTCTTAAAAAGAAGTATAAGACTGAAGATGTTGGGCTTAAGAAGTTTATGGCCTTCAAATTTTTAGACTTTAAAATGGTTGGCAGCAAGTCTGTCATAACTCAAGTCCAAGAACTGCAAGTCATCGTTCATGATCTCTTTGCTGAAGGTATGAATCAAATCAAAATTTTATTTAAAGATATTGATGATATTACTAATAACAAATTTATTATCGAAGGCATGGTCATTAATGAAGCGTTTCAAGTAGCGACGTTTATTGAGAAGTTACCTCTTTTATGGAAGGACTTTTAAAAATTACTTGAAATATAAGTGCAAGAAGATGACGGTTAAAGACTTTATTATTCGTCTAAGAATTGAAGAGGACAACAAGACTGCCAAAAAGAAGTCCCGACGAAACTCAACAATAATGGGAGCAAATATTGTTGAGGAGGTACAACTAAGTAACGAAAAGAGAAAGAAGCCTTCTGGACCTAAGAACTACCCGATCAAGAAGAAGTCCAAAGGTAATTGCCACAATTATAGAAAGGTCGGACAGAAGGCTATAAGAAGAAGAGTCAAGCAAATATGGTTGAAAAAACTGAAGAAATGGAGGACTTATGTGCCATGCTTTCTGGATGCAGCTTGATAGGATATCCCAAGGAGTGGTGGATTGATTCTGGAGCGACTCAACATATTTATGCTAAGAATGAGTTGTTTGCCTCTTATGATCCTGCAAGGCCCAATGAGATTATCTTTATAAAAAATTTCGCAACTGCAAAAATTGAAGGAGTTAGAAAGAGATCTTTGAGGATGACTTCGGGCAAAGTTGTGAGTCTAAACAATTTACTTCATGTTCGTAAAATTTAGAAGAATTTAGTTTCTCCCGGACTTCTTATCAAGAATGGATTTAAGTGCATCTTTATTTCTGATAAAGTTGTAATAAGTCAGAATGATATGTATGTAGGAAAAGGTTACCTAACTGAGGGCCCTTTTAAGTTGAATGTAATTACTGCTTATATGAATAAAGTTCAAGCTTCTTCTTACTTACTTGAGTCAAACAACTTATGGCATGAACATTTAGGTCATGTCAACTTCAAAACAATGCGAAAAATAATTAATTTAGATGTATTGCCTAAGTTTAAATGCAATGAATCAAAATGTCAAATATGTGTGAAATTCAAGTATGTTAAACATCCTTATAAGTCAGATGAAAGGAATTCAAATCTTTTAGACTTATTTCACACAGATATTTGCGATATGAAGTTAATATCATCTCACGGTGGAAAGAAGTATTTCAAAACTTTTATTGACGATAATACTAGATATTGCTATATTTACTTACTGGTAGTGAAGATGAAGCAACTGATGCATTCAAGCAATACATAAACAAAGCTAAAACGAACTAAACAAAAAGATCAAAATGATAAGAAGTGATAGGGGTGATAAATATGAATTTCCTTTTGAAGAAATATGTTTGGAATATGACATTATACGCCATACAATGGCCCCTTACTCACTACAATCTAATGAAATTGTTGAAAAAAAGAATAGAACGTTAAAAGAGATGATGAATACTTTGTTAATAAGTTCTGGTTTACCACAGAACTTTTGAGGGGAAAGCTATCCTTACGACTAACCGAATAATCAATCGAGTGCCTCATAGAAAAATGGAATCTATTCCATATTAAAAATAGAAAGGAAGGAAGCTAGAAGCTCAACTTGAATTATTTTAAGGTGTGGGAGTATTTGATAAAAGTACAAGTTCCTAAACCCAAAGAGTGAAGATAGGACAGAAAATCATTGATTGTGTTTCACACGATATGTAACTAATAGTAAAACATATTGATTTCTGGTTCATAAATCAAAAAATTCTGACATACATATTAATATGGTGATAGAATCAGATAATGTTGAGTTCTTGAAAATATGTATCTGTATAAAAAGGATATAAGTTGCTTGGCGAAGGATCCAAATGACTTCGGGAAGAAACAAAAGAAAGTACACATAATGATGAGGAACCAAGATGTAGTAAACGACAAAGAACATCTACTTTATTTGGACAAAATTTTGTGACTCTCTTATTGAAAAATGAACCTCAGACAGTTAAAGAAGCTACTTCTTCTTAGGAATCATTATTTGAGAAAAGGGATAGTCAATAGTAAAATAGAATCCATATTGAACAATCATACATAAAAATTGGTTGTTCTTCCTCCCCGGAACAAATTGTTACGTTCTAAATGGATTTTTAAGAGAAAAATGAAAGATGATGGCACTATTGACATGTATAAGGCAAAACTTGTCATTAAACGGTATAGACAATGAGAAGGCCTTGACAATTTTGACACATACTTGCCAGTTACGAGAGGTATGTCCATACAGATGTTAGTAACATTGGTTGTAATGTATGATCTTGAAATCCATCAAATGGATATGAAAATACCTTCTTCGGAGTTGCCGACTTAATTTTGGGCATTAAGATCCATAAAACTCCTCAAGGACTGCATTGTCTCAATCTCATTATATTAAGTCAGTATTTGACATGTTCAAGTACTTAGACTTCAAAGTTTACAAAGACTCCAAGTGATGAAAACCTTCCACTTGCAAAGAATAAAGGTCAGAGTATATCTCAATTGGATTATGCTCGTGTCTTAAGATGCTTTATGTATATCTTGAATTATACACGACCAGATATAACTTGTGTTATGAGTAAATTGAGTCGATACACTAGTAATTCAGATCAAACTCATTAGATGACGATGAAATGAGTTTTGGGGGCGTTTAAAACATATTCAAAACTTTGTTTGCACTACAGGTATCACGCGGTCATTGAGGGATATTGTGATTCAAATTAGAGCACCAAATCAACTGATTCGAAATCCACAAGTATTTATACAGTTGGTGAAGGAGCATTGCCTTGAAAAGCGTTCAAATAAACCTGCATTGCTTGCTCTACAATGGAGGCTGAGTTTAGAGCTTTAGATAAGGCCAGTGAAGAAGCTTAATGGCTCCAGAATTTCTTGAAAGATATTTGATGTAAATTAAGAGTCCACCAAACTGTATAGAGAATATGGTTCTCTATCTGTGCCCACAAAATATAGCAGTAAGTAAATAACACAACGATATTTATGTGAAAAACTCGCAACTCACAAGATTAATAATCTTGACCTACACTCGTAGGATTTTAACTTCACTAACTGAGCAACTTTAGGTTACAACCTATTATAACCTAGGAATTAAACTCTTAATCTCTCACCTACTTACACTAACTATATTGCAAGCCTCTTTGTAATAGCTCTATTACAAAGCTAACCACTTGACTAACTCTAGTCAACACAACCACACATTTTATGATTTACAAAGTGTCCTAAGAGATGCTTCTAATTAAGATGAGTAGGAGTTACAAGTGAATAACATAAACAAAGACATAACAATACTAAGGACACACGATGTAATCAAAGTTGGGATCTGGTCCTTTGTTATGTTGTTGTTTTATTCTTCAATGCCTTTGGGAGAATGAAGGCAGCTGCACACTTGAGAGTAAATGATATTTAGGTTTTGCAAGTGTGTGTGTTACCTTGCCTCATGTTGGTAATATATAAGTGAGGTCATCAAAGATGATGCAAGGGAGTGTCCGGTACAAATCGTGCTTCAACAGTGATGTTGTACTATTGCGTGTGCACTGCAGCACCTTTAACAGTTGATAGAGTTGACTTGTACTGTAAGCGGAGAAACCGATCTCTATCTGTTCCCCATGTTGTTTCCTTATCTGATTTCATTGACACTTGTGACAGACCTTGACTTGTTGCTTTGAACGTGGAGGAACCAAATATATCAGGCTCCCTATTTGGTTCTATAATGACCCGACCGGTCGTTTTGAGCATTTGCACTTTGCTCGATAGTTTGAGGGTATGAGTAGCTCCGTATGATGTACTATGACTTATGCGAATCATCGATTTTGGTTTTCAGGTTATGTAGAATTGATTTGGAAGAATGAATTTCATGATTTAAGCTTTAAGCTTTAAGATGGAAGAGTTGACTAAGTTTGACTTTTGTGAATTTGACGCAGAAAGGAGTTTTGATGGTTTCGTTAGGTCCGGATGTGATTTTGGACTTGAGCGTATGCTCGGATTCACATTTGGATGTCCGTAGAAGGATTTGGCGCTAATTGACGAATTTTGAAAATTTGAAGGCTTGGAAAGTTCATAAATTTGATCGAGAGCTGACTTTGAGGATATCATATCCGGATTTGTGGTTACGGGAATTGCAAAAGCTTCGTTATGTCATTTGGGACTTGTGTGCAAAATTTGGGTTCATTCCGAGTTGATTTGTTATGTTTCGGTGCGAGTTTTGGAAGTTGAAAAATTCAAAGTTCATTAAGTTTGATTTGAGGTACGATTCGTCATTTCGTTGCTGTTATGCGTGATTTGAGGCCTCAAGTAGGTCCGTATTATGTTTTGGGACTTGTTGGTATATTCGGACGTGGTCCCGAGGGGCTCGGATGGGTTTCGGACGAGGTCCGAATTTGTTTGGATCATTTTTGGCTAAAGTTGCTAATGGCAGAGCTAGTGTGATCGCACCTGAGGCTGGGTTGCGCAGGTGCAATGGTCACATAAGCGATAGAGGAGTCGCAAAAGCGAGGTGTGAGCTGGTAAGGAAGACTGCAGAAGCGGAAGTAAGGGCACATATGCGCGTCCGCAGAAGCGTAAGACTAGCCGCAGAAGCGAGATTTGTTTGTCGCACCTGCGTGTGCGCAGAAGCGGGGAAAGCTCCGCAGGTGCGGAAGTCTGGTCTTCAGAGGGCTTCATAGAAGCGAAAATTTTCCGCAGAAGCGGAGGTTGCAGATGCGACAATGTGACCGCATATGCGGAAATGCTGGGTAGAAGCTATACATCGAGGGTTTGGTCGTTTTGTTCATATTTTGAGATGTGAGACTCGGATTGAGGAGATTTTGGAGGCAAATTTCATCACAAGGATTGGGTTAAGTGTTCTACACTCGATTTTGATTATATTTCGTGATTTCATCTTCATTTTTGGTAGTTGGATTATGGGCTTCAAAGAGAAAATTGGGGATTTTAGTTTAAAAATTCATAGAGTGAGTTTTTGAGTTTTGAATGTCCATTTCGAGTCGGATTTGAGTGAAACTAGTATGGTTGAAATCGTAATTTAATAGGTTGTCGGATTTTATGAGTTTCACAGGATTCCGAGGCGCAGGCCCGAGTTGGGCTTTTGGGTCAATTTCGGGTTTTTGATTACGATTCAACCTTTATCATTGGAATTGTTTCCTTGGGCTTTACTTGATGTATTTGAGTTGCTTTTGGCTAGTTTCGAGTCGTTCGGAGGTCAATACGCGCGGGATGGAATTACAGAGCATCGTTTGGCTTGCTCGGTATTGGATTTGTCTTGTCCGAGGTAAGTAACACTTCTAAACTTGGTATAGGGTATTAAACCCCGAATTACATGTTATGTGAATTGTTTGGAGGTGACGCACATGCTAGATGACGGGCGTGTGCGCATGCACTGTAGATATTGAGACTCAGTCGATTCCGTAGAGCTGTATAGTCAATTAACTTGTATCTTTTCGTGTATTTGTAATGTGTTAGAGAAACTGAGCTGTAACTCATGTTAGAAATCATGCTTAGGCAAATGCTGGTATTATTGGGACCCACTGAGATTATTATTGTTGTCAAATTATACTTTTAAATTGTATTTTCATAATCAGTCATATACGTTCATTGCATATCATATCTTAGTCTCTGTTGTTAATCATTGATACACTACATCATCACTTTGGGCTAGTTTCATGACATAGTGAGCCCGAGAGACTTGAGAGATTGATGACTGAGTAAGGCTGCGAGCCTGATTGTGAGGTTATTGATACTATAGTACGTGAGTTGTCCGTGCAGCACGTGAGTTGTCCGTGCGGATCCAGATATTGATACTATAGCACGTGAGTTGTCCTTGCAGCACGTGAGTTGTCCGTGCGAATTATAGCGCTTGGGCTGAAGGAGCCCCTATAGAGTCTGCACACAACCCCAGTGAGTGCAGGTACCTATTGAGTGCGAGTGCGAGTGCGAGTGCCGAGTGATTGGGAGGACTGAGTGGATCGATACTCTAAGAGTATGCATATGGTTGTTCACTATGTTATACTGTATTGACATGCACACTTGACATACAAGCATGGAGACGCATTTTTCCTCATGTTGTACGGTATCACGTCGTTCATGACTTTTCATGCACATTGACATATACGCATAGAGATATACTTTTCCTCATGCCATTTGATAATGAAACATTTACCTGTTGAAAATTTTTGGAAGGAAAAATCATGATTTTACAAACTTACTCATATTTTTGTGTTTTCGATAAAAGATTTGGGTTTTCACTTTTATACTTGAAAAGCATGTCTATTTTCCGGAACTGTGAACGAGCTAAACATCTTATTTCTGAGTTATTTCCTGTACCACTTTTATTATATTGTTATGAGCTATTGTTGGCTATTGGTGTTGGACTTTGACCTATATTCCAGCTCGTCACTACTTTCAACCTAAGGTTAGGCTTGTTACTTATTGAGTACATATGGTCGGTTGTACTCAT
The DNA here is from genome assembly GCA_002018475.1 of Nicotiana obtusifolia. Classification (NCBI taxonomy): domain Eukaryota; kingdom Viridiplantae; phylum Streptophyta; class Magnoliopsida; order Solanales; family Solanaceae; genus Nicotiana; species Nicotiana obtusifolia. Next base: position 14,667 of record MCJB01047065.1, read on the forward strand.
ACTGCGCTTCTGCACCTTGCGTGCAGATGTTGGATGCTGATGTTACTGTGATCGACAGGAGCGGGATTTGAAGACGTACCTACATTCCGGTTGTAGTTACCTCTTGTTCATGGTAGCCTTAAATTTATAAAAATCTGTTTATGTACGTTTCGAACAGATGATGTATTTATTTTATGCCAGCTTTGTAAATTCTAATCTTAGAAGCTCATGATTTGTATTACCAGTCCTTGAGAATGCTTGTATAAAAGTAGTTTTATTATCCTTTCTTTTCTTAATAAACCTCATCTAAATTGGATAATTGTTAATTCTCTTACGTGACAGGTTGGGTTAGGTGCCATCACGACTAAGTGGATTTTGGGTCGTGACAGATTCTCATATGAAGTTTGTTAGATCATCAAAACAAAGGACACATTACTTATCAATTTCCCCTTTTTGATGATGAAAAATTTAGAATTGATATTCCCCCTAAGAACTAGATCTCCACATTGTTCCCCCTACAGAATAACCATATTCCCTCTGAGAAGCTATTTCTCTCCTTCAATTTTTCCGTTCAATTTTCTTCCCCCTTTTGGCATCACAAAAAACAGACAAGTAAATGGAAAAAGAAGTCCAACAAAGTTAACTCATGCCTCTTGTGTGCACATAACATAGCTAAAACCAGAACACAAGAGTATAACATGCATTTAAAAGGACGAAGATGCTCATTAATTGAAGGAAAAAGAACCATTGTAGCAGTACCATCATTACAAAAACACACATAAATTAAACATAACTAGAGTACCACAACCAAAAAGAATTCTATAAGATTTGGTAGGGACTGACAAAAGGGACACTGACAAAGGGACAAATTAGGGAGCACTGGATGAGAAAGGGAATAACGAGGGAGCAAGAGCCTTGAGGAGACCGTCCACACGAGCATTAGCAGCTTTCTAATCGTTTATCTGCTACTCTTTCGGGTTCTCCACCTATTTCCTCAATTATGTATTCTCAGCCTTCAAGCGGGCAACTTCTGCACCTTGAGCACTATTGGAACCAGGTTCCGTGTTAGCTTAATTGAGCTTACCCTCAAGAATAACATTATGGGCCTTCAACTACCTGATTTCCTCATTAGCAGCATTTTGAGCATCGATAAGTTGAGAGATTGTGAAACGGCTACCTATATCTGCTTCAACAACTTTTCTAGATAATACCTTCTTTTGTTTCACAGACACAGCCTTCATAGATGTTTTACGGAGAAGAAGAGCAGGTTCCTCATTCAAATCCTCATCTTCAACTTGCAGAACAGTTGCCGGAGGCACATCCTCCTCATCAACCAGTTTACTTTTCACAAGTCTTCTCCTCTTCCTTTTTTCCTTATTCTCTTTTAATGCACTGTCAAGAGCAACCTTTTTCTGCTGCCTAGTGGTGGCTCTTTTAGGAACATACTCTTGTGTAGCTATCCCACCACTCCTAGCAGCGATAAACTAGGTACAGACAAATTTCCTTAGTCCCCCTTATTGTCATCTCCTTCTCCTTCTCCTTCTGAGACGAACTTCATTGTAGGGTACATAATCTCTAAAGGGGCTACACCAAGGTGAAGTTATGAGGTAGAGTCAGTACTATCCAGGGGCCATTTAGTAGAGTATGGAGTTTCATCCCAAGTAGGAGCTGAGAGCTCCTCTTGGGTAGAGGGACCAGGTCCTTCTGTAAGCTCCTCCGTAGTACTGACCGATGCCTTGCTACCATGAGGCACCTGGTCCCCATTCCTATGTTCTTCCCCCTGAATCCTAGTACTCACACAACCGAACAAGGCATCCCCAACTTGACTTCCCTCAGCAACAACAGTCAAAGAATTTTCATCTTTCTCACCCTCATTTTCTAACAATGCAGTACCGGTAAAAGAGGGTGGAGCATTAGCTGATGATGACAAGATATTCAGATCAAACCCCTGAACAATTGGGGTTTTAGAGACACAAGATACTGACTCATCACCATCTGGACCAGTAACAGCCATTTTGTCCACAAGTTCTTCCTCAACACATTGACTAGAGACCTCTGCACCTTCATCTCCTTCCACTATTTCTTCTGTGGTTTGGAAAAAGCGAGAGGTGGACGAAGATCCTTCTATTTCCATTTTCTCTATGGTAGTAGGCGGTGAGGGAGAGACAACAAACTTTTTAGGAGTTTTGTTTTTTCTATTGCGTTAAGAACCAGTATGGACGAAGTAGGGGAGGAGACTGTAGGTGGTAGTTGGTTGGAAATTAGGGTTTCAGTGGGTGAAGGTTGGGGCTCCGATCCTGATGGCCATGCTTCATGAGACGAAGACACAGCAGGGACTTTAGTAGTAGCTTTTGGAGACTCAGATTGTAGTAAAGACATGGTCAATTTTGAGAGATTGAAGACACACGAAGAGGGTTTTTTGAGAAGAGGGGTGTTTGATGTAGACAATTGAGAGAGAGATTGACTTTTTGGGGTAATTAGAGGGAAATGAGGGACCCGTTACTAGTAGACATGAATGAAACGAGTAGACGGGCCGATTTGTAACGGGCATGTCGTTTGGGTTTAAGAGGTATTAGCAGTTTAGAAATATGTATGAGTGTAAGAGGAACTACTAACCTGAGTCATGGGAACCAGTTCCGTGATTGATTTTGAAAATATGAGCATCATCCTTCCAAAAAATTTCAATGTCATTAGCTGCTTGTTTGTCCTGTAGTTGCCATGCGTGTTTAACTGTAACGGTATAGAATTGAGTTAGAAGTTGCCATAAAACACTTCTCAACTTACCATCCTTTCATAGCCAAACATCGAGGGACCAGGTTCTCACCTCATCTTGATCAAATCCAACTCCAGTCGTTTTCTTTCGAAGTGCTCTTTGCTCAGCTCTTTGGTGAAGATATCTGCTACCTGGTCCTCTGTCTTGTAGAACTTCATTCAGATGCCTTTTTCGACATAGTGTATCTAGGGGATAACATAGTGTGAATAGAAAATGAAGGAAAAAATAAAATTTTAAATTTTTCTCCTTTACAAAATAACATTATCTCATATTGGAGGAGAAAAAGAGATTCAATGGGTTTATATACAATTGCACTTCTTCTAGTTCTTGAGGAGTTGAGAAGAAGGCAAGCTTCGCGCCGCCGTCGGTGTTGCTCGCTCGCTCGACTTTGGCTTTGGCTTTGGATATGGTGATTTGATTGACTAATTAATTTTTTGGACTAAATTTACTCGTTCATGAATATTTATTTACATTTTCTAACCGTTTAGAATGGTAATTTAATTTTCCTTTATTCTAGTTTTTAAAATTCAAAATTAGCTATTTTCTAAATAGTCTTTTCGAAAAATAGCCACTTTGAGTTTCGAAAAATACATGTTCTTTCCCTCTGATTTTCCTTAAGAAATTTCTGAGTTCTCTTCTTCCTTTTTGTATTGTTTTCTAACAAACAAAAAGTAAGTGTGATTTGTTGCCGCCTTATTGAGTTCGCTGAACACTAGTGTTTGAAGTACCCCTACACCAATGAGGTTAATCCGTTCTATCCTGGGAGAAAATAATCTTAAACCTCGGGTACTAGGAGGGAATTAAGTTTCTTAAGGACATAATGTAAATTCAGTGGGCTCAGATTTATTTTTGTTTCTTCTGCATTTATATTTTCGGTTTCTTATAAGTTGCAGAATCTATTTTTGAATACAGATTAATACACTAGTTAGGATTATTGGTTATGTTAAAATTCTAACATATACAACTTTAAAAAAAAAAATCAGACTTTAACTTTTATATAATGCATATTTACTCTTTTTTCAGCCACTACTTTAATAATTCTTCTATTGTCACTAATTTATTATAGGGCAAATATATAGACGGCCCATTAAACTTGGATCCAGTTTCCATTTTGACACTTTAACTTAGCGCTTTTCCTATTAAACACTTTAACTGTATGTTAGACTATACCATTTAAAAACAACGCATGACCGGGCTAAAGGAGCTTTAGTTCCACACATGGTAAGCGCGTGAATGCTATTAGTTTTTGCTTAGGCAGATATTCCAACGGTAAAGAAAAAACCCACCCGTTAGACCCATTTTAAAACACCCGATTTTCCCATAATTTCTCTCAAAAAAGCCCTAAGCCCTAATTCTTTTTTCGTCTTCTTCCCCTTTCAAAGTCGCCATTTTTCCTTTCAACTGAAGCTTAGGTGCCCAAGCTTGAATCTTTATCTAATTTCTTCCTCATTTTTCTCATTTATCAGTTCCATGTCACAAAAATCAACAACTTCTTGCAATGGAATGGGTATTTGTCACTGTGGGTTTAATGCGCCACTGACTATATCATGGTCACCTGCAAACCCAGATCGTCGATTTTATAGTTGTAAATTGGTAAGTCGATCGTATTTCTTTTCTTAAACCCTTGAATTTCTTAAAAAAGAAATCTATTTTTAATCTTTTTTACCACATTTCTTTTTTAATTTTGTAGGGTCGAGGTGGCTGCAAATACTTCAGATGGCATGATGATGAAATGCCCGACCAAGCTAAGAGGGTTATATGGGGTCTGTTGAAGAGAGTCGAAAGAACTGAGAAAACAACTACGCGGTTGAAGTGGTTATTTATTGTGGTGGTGTTGTTTCTATGGAATTGGCTTTGCTGATGCTGGTGGTTTGAGGAACAATGTAGTATTTTTATGATATTCTGGTGATAATAGTGTTGTAGTTGCTGCTATTAGTTCAAGAACAATGTAGTATGTTGGATGTGGGTACTAGAAATTTGGCCTTTTGTTAGTGTACACTATCTTGTTATGAATGAAATGGCAATGACCAATTTTTTTATGCAAATTTAAGTTCAGCTGCACCTCCATATTGTGTTATGAATGAAATGCAAATTCATATTCATGAACTGAAAACATAACTACCCAAACATATTCATGAATTGAAAATATAATTTCCCAAACATTCAATTGCATAATGTGATGAACTAGCATTACATCGAAGCTAAAAAATAGAGCATTATTTTTCCAAAATAAAAAATTAGCAGACCAAATGTGTAATAACTGTCCAAACTACTAAGCTCCAACAGAGCATAATGTATCAAACAGAGCATAACTACCCAAAAAAAAACTGGCAGTGACATCTTAGATAACATAAATAAAAGCTGGTCTACTCCACAGTGTAGATGCAGCTGAACTTGTTTGACTTGAAGGGCCTTTTTTTCTTATTGCACTCATCTGCTGAAGCTGTGACCTTGTCACTATATTTCTTCCTTTAAAGTTCAATCCGGGGGGCTAAAATCTAATGTCTATGTTAGTTGCAGATGTATCCTTGAATGTCCCAGCTGATATGACTCTCTCAAATGATATATCAGGCTGTAAAATATAATGAATTAGTAAAAATTAAATAGAACAGTTCCAGCCTACAAACTGCATTACAATAAACTATACACCCTTACATTCAGGATATTAGTTCCAGTCATAGTGTCAGTGAAAATCCCAAAACTAGTATGCCTTGGCCTTTTATGTCCAATGGTTGCTGCATTAGCCGAGCCTCCTCCTAGTGCAGTTCCTCTGCCTTTTCCCCTGCCTAGTCTAGGGCCTCTTGTAGATTAAGATGTTGAAGGTTGTGTGCTAGTAGAGCTTCCTATAGCAGATGTGAATACACCCCTACAATACCAAGTGCAGTTCCTCTTTCTTTTCCCCTGCCTAGCCAGGGCCTCTTCCTCTTCCTCTTCCTCTTCCTCTTCCGTTACCAAGCCAGTTGATTGATTGTTGCTTTGTCTTCCTGAGATGATGGATTGCTTTGTTGAGATGGTATTTCCTGAGATGATCTTGGTAGAGGTGGTGCCATATTTTGACTTTGTTGAGTAGCACTTCTTGGAACATGCTAACAGAAGTACAAATATCAGAACTTACCATGTTCTTGCATCCAGATTTGTTGTGGCATGTTCGTTGGTAGTTTTGAATAAGTCATCTTTACCCCTTTCTTTGATAGTTTACCATGCTTTTTTCTTGGCCCATCCTTGAATTTTCTCCTATATCTCTTTGGTCTACCTGGCATAGGTTTAGTTTTAGGAGGCTCTATATATGGATTGTTGATTCTGGCTACATCTTCATGGTGGGAATTGGGTGAATGAAATGTTGGTAAGCTTTAAGGAAAATTTTCTTCCTATAACAGTGGGCAACATAATCATCTGGGTCCATTTCTCTATCATAGAATGCACATACTGCAAGTTGATATGGAATGCCCCTCAATATCCATGATCTACAAGTACATGTCATGGTCCTAAAATCAACAATGAATCTGTACACACCATCATCAACCTCAAACTCATATTCTGCATTCCACATAACCTTACACCTCCTAGAGAGGGCTTTGTTCTCTTCCAGTATCATCCTAGCCATTGGTGCAATGTCAGTAACCCAATTCTCAGCAAACTTCCTCATTTCAATGGTCCTATTCATGATTTTGCGTCTAATTTCTTCCAACATAGTTATAACAGACTTGTGCCTAGGACCTACTATCCAAGAATTAAATATTTTACACATGTTATTCTCAATGACATCCACAATTTGAACCTTCTCTAAAGTATGCCCTACACCAATACTCTTTATCATACTTCAACAAGTCTTCACATATCTTATAACCAAGCTTATTCATTGCTTTCAGTTCTTCCTTGAATTTCACTTCATAAGATGCTTTGGCACATCTCCAGAATTGTTTCCTCCTTTCTTCACCTCTCCAGTTTTTGGACTAGTTAGACCAAATATGTCTAGCACACATTCTGTGTTCTGGCATTGGTAGTAATTCTCTTATAGTTGGTACTGGTCCCTACAAAAAATAGTAATAAATGTTAGTAGACAATATATATGAAACAGGAAAAAAGAATAATTAAAAGTTAATTGTAACTTTACCTTTTGCATATCTGACATAACGGTTAAGCCAACACCATCTCCTAACTATAAATCTACAATCAAATATGTGATGAACCAGCTCCAAGAGTTTTTTGTCTCTTAGTCAACTACAACCCATGCAATAGGAAACATTTGGTTGTTCCCATTTCTACCAACTGCAACAAGTAACTCACCCTTGCAGATTCCCTTTAGAAAACAAGAATCAAATCCTATGATCCTTCTGCACCCTTCTAACCATCCCCTTTTCAAAGCATCTAAATATAGATAGAAATTGACAAACAAATCCTTTCCAGGAAGAGTCTCACTATCTGTTATGATCCAGCAAGAACTCCCAGAATTTGTTTGCTTAATAATATCAGCATAATCAGCAAGTTTGTTAAATTCCATCTTCCAGTTACCCATGAATTAACTTTTCACCTTACACTTAGCCTTGTAACAAATAGTCCTTCCAACATACAAACCTAACTTATCCCTGACCAAATCCTGAATCTCCCACAACTTAATATTTGGCTGGAAAATAATCCTGTCTTTATACTTATTGGCAATGTACTTAGAAGCACATAATTTGTTCTTGTTTTTGATGTTGCACTTATGAGCTAGATGGTACTTCTTCACAGTAAAGTCACATGAATCCCTATAATTGCTTGCATACAATTCTCAGTTACACTTGGCTCCTTTACACTTAACTCTAACCCTATCCATTTCATTAGGCCTAATTGTTCGTTGCACTTTGTTCTCCATAACATATGAGGCCACTGCTTTTCTAAACTCTACAGTATTTTTAAATACTATACCAAGCTCAAAAATAGCAAGGTAACAGTCAAGGTCAAACCTTACCTTTTTACTTCTCCTTTTAGGAGGTAAGTCAATACCCCTTTCAGCTAAAACGTCTAAGTCTTCTGTGAAGTCATCACTTCCAATATCAGAAATGGTGTAGTATTATTCATCCCTTTCTGATTTCCCAACAAACCTGTCCTCCTTAGATGGCCTTCCAATATCCTCAAAGCCTTTATCTATTTCAGCTTCTCTCAGAATAATCTCTTCTGTTGGAGTAGGTTTCTTTCTCTGTTCATTCTGTTTTTTCTTGTTTCTTCTTTCATGCCTTAATGAAGTGAGCTCTTCATTCACAACGCTATCATCTTCATCAGGTATGTTATCTAATTCAGACTCGCTACTTCACAGATCTGATGCCAAAGCAATATCTATGTTTGTTGTTTCTTCAGCCCCTTGTAAATTCTCATCTGCAACCCCAACATCAGCTAGATTTTCCTCAGCCAAAAATGTGTTGTCTGCAGCAATGACATTTATATCCTCTGGAACAGTAGATGTTGCCCTAGCCTCTTTATTTAATGTAGTTTCACTTGGTTCAGCAACTTCTGGCCCACATAAAAGGCCACATGGGACAGTCTCATCAACCAACAAAGGCTCATTTACTACATGCTTAATAAACAAATCCAAATGATCAAGATGATTATGGTGACGAACTATATTATACAGTTCATCATTTTCAATCAAGACAAAGTCATTAGATTTCGGATTAATTATATAGAAACCCTCTACCTCAACATACCCCATATCCTTTGTGTAGGACTGAAGCTCAAAAAGAGAAAAGTGGTCCTTGTCTATAATGTGACCATCCTCACTCCTGTCTCCTACATATCTCGGGTCAGGATCCTTGACAACTGGTCCACCATGGTGAAAATCGACAAGAATACATTCGTCTGCAGACATGACTAGATTTACCACCGTATTGCAAAACCAAAAAGCAAAACAGAGGACGTCAGTAGATTCCTCGACCCAAAATTATAAAAAATTCCTAATTTTCACAAATTCCAACAAATTAAATTACAACAACCAAAAACAACTAAATATTCTGTAAATAAAAGCTTACCACAAAGGAAAACTTTGATTGAAAGAGCATAAACCACGAAACTTCAGTCACGATCAACTCCAGTTATGACCAACTCCGCTCACCACCACAGTCGAAAGAAGCAAATGATTACCGTATTGGTAATATAATCGACCAAGTTGCTGATGGACAGTTGAATCTAACTCAAAATTAATGAAGATTCCACCGAGAATCGGTCTCAATGTAGTTCATTAGGGTTTATTACGCTAAGGAAAGGGAATTTTGAGTGGAAGATAAGTGAGGCGAGGTAAAATGTGGCTAAGTAAAAAGGAATTTTTTTTTATTTGACCTGGATAAATAAACACGTGTCAGCATATTGGTATGTTATTCCACGTGGGAAGCGTTTAAGAACACGCGCTTAAATTTTTACAGTCCGGTCATACGTTGTGTTTAAATGGTATAGTGTAAAATCCAGTTAAAGTGTTCAATGGGAAAAACGATAAGTTAAAGTGTCAAAATAGAAAGTGAAGTTGAATTTAAGGGGATGTACACCTATTTGGCCTTTATTATATGAATCAAACGTCTTAAAGATGATGTTCAATTAATTACCATCGTACGAGATAAAAGAGAGAGACTATCACCTATTCCGTACATTTTAGACACTGAAGTGAACATATTTGGTAAAATGATTATTTAACAAAGTTCGCCCAAATTGAAACCTCTAAATTAAAATTCTCATAAAATATTGCATGTCAAACACTATATAATTTATATTATTTTTTATAGATAAGAAAATAAACAGATAGTATACTATATTCTTCTTTATTTGCCATTATTGAAAGGTGACGAGATCAAGAAGCAGTCCTCCTCCCCTTACCCATGCGCCATGCCTTTTTTCTCTTTAGTTGAAACGTAATACTTCAAAACCAATTCTCTCTTATTATTAATAGAATAATAGAGAGAAACTTAAAGAACAACTAAGGATATCAGAAAAGCTTCTTTTCTGATTCCATGACCAAAGTACCATCCAAAGGTCATATATACATTATTTCAAATTTATAACAAATAAAAGAGTAAAGCATCGTCCTATTATCAGCACCAAGAAATTAAGTATTTTTGTCTTTGCGAGGCATTTTTTATTTGTCTTTTCTTTTTCAATCTGTAATTTTAATAATTTTTTGGGGTGCGGGTGAGAGGAGAGGGTTGAGGGAAAGAAATGTTCAGAAATCCTTGAATAACATTAAATGATTCTTTAATTCTTTTGGTTACTTATTGAGTAATGATTTTCAGGCTTCCTAAAGAAAGCTTTTCCATGAAATCTCTTTACTTTTAAGTATTATTACCTATTAATTAATATGAAAATATATCTTAAAAAGAATTATTGAAACCAGCCAGATATCTTCAAAGTAATGAAAGTAAGACGTTTTACATTAACTAAAATGTCTTGGGGAAGAAGATGGAGAGAATGTCCTATTCGAGTATAAATATATGATACAGGATGAAAAAATATATACTGTATAATTCTCACATCACTGGTCAGTTAGGTGACATACATAACAATCCATTATTTCGAATATCTCTATAAATCACTTTATGGATGATATGTTAGGTTACATTATGTTATGCTATATTGTTTTTTTTTTTTTTTTTTTAACTTTGTTATATATTATTTGTCTTATTATTGTTACTTACAAAAAGAAAGGAAAATACTCGAAATAGATACAAGCAACCATCAGAAGGAGCTTTCATTTAAAGAGAACATAACGGCCTAATGAATCAAACATAATCTTCCTCTTCCCTTTCCCTCCCTTTTTCTCTCTGTTAATCAATCATCCAACTCAAAATAGCTATCTATTATTTCCTCTTTTATTCTTCTTGACATCTCCGCTCTTGAGCTAACCAAACTTTGGTTTCAACGTTGTACTTTGCTTCAATTTCTCTATTTTCTTGTTGGTTTTATCAAAGATTCTTTTACAGACATTTCATAAACTTTCAGTTGAATTCTTGGTGTTTTTGCATTTATACAATAAAGTCTTTGGTTTCATTTCATCTCGTTGATCATGGCATCAATGTCTAATACCATTCAGATTTCTCTACAAAAATCAAAATTTTCTTCACCCTACAAACTTGTTAGTAGAAGTTTAACAAATTTAGTTCCTTTGAGAAGTCTGTCAGTTGTTTCAAATTCCAAAAGCTTTGAACTTTCACCTAAGGGGTTATCCAGCAAGCCCGTGAAGTTAGTTAAATGCAGTCAACTACTGAAGCCAAGAAATACTGTTGATGTTTTTGTCACAAAGGCTGCAGCTGCTGATGCAGAGGGTCATGACATTGAAATTACTGATGGGTTCGATTTTCTTTTTACATTTTCATCTTTATTTTTCATTCTTTTACAAAGTTTACAGTATTATTTAATTGATTATCAAATTTGTAAGCAGGTATGCTAAACCAACTAAAGGCTTTGCTGAAAAATTTCCAGCTCTAGTTACTGGATTCTTTTTCTTTACATGGTAAGCTGTTGGGTAACTATTGGACTAGCAAGTTGTTTGACTTGTAAATCTTTTGGCTTTTTTGATTACTTTTTGTTTTTTAAAAGAAAGAGTTTCCTTTGGGGGAGAGGTGGCACGAGATATGGCTTGAGAAAGGTAAAAATGAGGAACTGTGATTGTGGTCAATTTTCACATGACACAGTGGTGGAACCAAGAACTTATATAACAGGCAACAACAACAACCCAGTGAAATTTTACTAGTGGGGTCTTGAGAGGGTAATGTGTACGCAGATCTTACCCCTACCTCGAGAGGTAAAGAAGCTGTATCCGATAGAGCCTCGGCAACTTATATAAGAGGATTTAGAAAATTACATTGTTACACTACCTTATATCAAGGGGATTCAACAGAATATATATAGAATTTGTCTTTACTGTATTTACTCAGTATAATCTTTTGAAGAAGAGGATTCAGTTGAACCCTTTCACTCTGCCTACTTCTGCCACTGATTGGACAAATAGTTTTACATTTATCAGATAGCTAAAAGCTTCTTATGCCCCTTTTCAAATGAATCAGATCATTAAGTCTTCTAATGCAGGTACTTTCTGAATGTGATTTTCAATATACTCAACAAGAAGGTCTACAATTATTTCCCATACCCTTAGTAAGTGGCATTAGTAATTTGGGAGACTGTTAAATCCAATATCCTGTTTTGCAAAGAAAAGAAAATACAGCTTACGTTGAGTTTTCTTGAATATGATTTTCTTGATGCTTTTGCAGCTTTGTGTCGGTTGTACATCTTCTAGTTGGAGTAACCTATTGTCTTATTAGTTGGTCTGTTGGTCTACCGAAACGTGCAGTAAGTTTCAATTTCTGCAATGTCTATATTTTGTTAATATGCTCATCAGCTGGCTTTAATGAACTTGCTTGCATTGGTCAAATTATGTGATTAGCCCATCAATAAGGAACTTCTGGCACTGCTCACTCCAGTAGCATTCTGTCATGCTCTTGGACATGTTATGTCTAATGTATCATTTGCAACTGTTGCTGTATCCTTCACTCATACCATCAAAGGTAATAACTCAAAGAGAGATACTACTTTAGCTCACTAATTATTCGTTTTTAATAACAGATGCTTGTAAATTTCTACAGTTCAAAAAAAGTATATGACATCATTACATCAATAGTGGTTCTTAAGGCTGATATATGGCTTCTGAAATTAGTTTTAGAAATAAAAAAGCAGTTCAGAATACTTCCTTACACACTTAGGGTGTGTTTGGTATGAAGCAAAACATTTTCCGTTTCCAATTTCTCATGTTTGGTTGGCTTAAATGCTTTGGAAAGCATTCCTCATGAATTCTTTAAGGAGGTTAACCTCCTTAATGTTTTCCCTATCAAGAGAAGGAAAAATATTTTCCAAAACTCTTTTCCAACCTTCCCCTGTTCCCCATCCCCACCAACCCCTACCAACCCACCCCTACACCCCCATCCCAC
>MCJB01047065.1:27534-43378 GCA_002018475.1 Nicotiana obtusifolia
AAATATAAATATTAGTAATAGTACTTTCTTTTCTAGTATTTTTTTATTTCAATAAATAAGTATTTTCTTTTCGCGATATAAAAAAAAATTTATTTTAATAAAAAAAGTACTTTCTTTTTATGATGTAGAAGAAATATTTTCTTTCATTTCAACAAAATGATGTAGTAAAAAGTATTTTCTTTTATTGCAATAAAAAGAGTTTTCCGGAAAAAGGTTTTCACCCACCAACCAAACAAGAGAAAATAAGTGATAAAAGCACTCATTTTTTAGGAAAACATTTTCCTTCATACCAAACACACCCTTATTCCGGAAAAACTGACATTTTCTAATTGTTGTTGGATAGCTCTGGAGCCATTCTTCAGTGCAGCTGCTTCACAGTTTGTCTTGGGGCACCAGATCCCTGTCTCTCTGTGGTTATCACTGGCCCCTGTTGTCATTGGTAAGTGTCATATATAGCATTGTTTTACCAGCTGCTCAAACAATATCTCCACAGAAAATCTTGGCTGTAAATGCAAAACTCAAAACAACTTTTACAGTATCCTATAGTAAGAAAAAGATGTTAGTTAGAAGATTAACCAAGTGTGTTGAATGACCAGCAAATCCTCAACACAGAGGTTCTAGCTCATTCTTCTTGTTAATGTAGCCTGCTCAAATTCTGGTCAAAACAAAATAACTTGATGGCTGAAACTGTTTATAGGTGTATCGATGGCTTCATTGACTGAACTGTCATTCAATTGGACTGGCTTCACTAGTGCAATGATCTCAAATATTGCTTTCACTTACAGAAGTATCTACTCAAAGAAAGCAATGGTAAGTGTTTTCCTCATATAGTAAGACTCTGCTTTAACTATGCAGCTTTACCTTCACGTAGGCTAACTGACATACAAAAATTCTTTATCTTCCCTTAACAGCAAAATGACATAAACTTCATGCAATGAGCCTTCATGTTACTGCCCTTACAAAACATTCTGTCGTCTTCTCATGTTAGACTTGTAATTTCAACTACCTAGAAATCAAATTTAATTTGTCAAAGCTGGTGCAAAAGTGATTAAAATGTAAATTTCTGTCAAAACGAGTTGAATTGCTTGGTTAAGATACATCATCGAGGAACTCGTTCACGTATGGATTAAGAAGTCAAAACCAAGTGGAGCAGTTTTAGTTTTCTCAAATTAGCAAACTATCCCTTAAGTGTCTTCTGTCCTACATAATTGTATCTTTTCCGATTTTACCAATCAACATTGAAGGATTTTTGTTATCTTTCTCCTATACTTTTTATCTATGCTCTTCTTGCTACTGTTTTTGACAGACTGGAATGGATAGCACAAATGTATATGCATATATTTCAATCATGGCCCTCCTCTTTTGCCTCCCTCCAGCCATATTTGTAAGTTTATTTTTCTTAGAGACACTTAAACTTGCTTTCTCAGTATATTTCGAAGATAGAACTAATACACAGCTGCAATATGCAATGTCAGATTGAAGGACCCCAACTATTGCAGTATGGTTTCAGGGATGCCATTACTAAAGTAGGCCTTTATAAGTTCTTATCTGACCTCTTTTGGATAGGGATGTTCTATCATCTGTATAACCAGGTATGCATCTGCCTCAAGTATGTGAAAAATCAATGCATTTTCTTTTTTAATAGAGTTTATTCATATTTCAAGTTTTTCTGGTTAATTTCCTAGAGTTAATTCATTTAATTTCATAAAATGAATAATAACCTTTGCAGATAGCTACCAACACATTAGAGCGGGTTGCGCCACTTACACATGCTGTTGGAAATGTACTGAAGCGAATTTTTGTGATTGGTTTCTCTATTGTGGTATTTGGTAAGTGTATGCTCTAATATGCTTTCACCACAATACATGTGTTTTTATAAATGTCAAATGAATGAATTATGAGTTCTTGATACTCCATATGACTACAATTGAAGTGTGTGTCTGTCTGCAATATAAAATTAGAGGATAAGTAAACTTTGCCTGATACTAAGATTTTTAGATTAACTTTCCTGATAGTATCAATCAAGAATTTTCGAAGTCCAAGTTTCCCTCAAGCTAAATTGAGTCCTTGTTGAAGAGTTCTTTTCTACTTTGTTTGCTAAAGTTCCCACTCAGGGCTAAGAGATCTGTCTGTTACATTTCTGCTGCAGTGCATAAAAGCTACTGGTGCATTGTACAACTAATTTTCAACACTGCTTCATGACATTGTCCAGATTCTTGATTCAGTATGTTAATTTGTTCTGTGCTTAACTGTTTCAAAACTTTGCAGGAAACAAGATATCAACTCAAACTGGGATTGGTACTGCAATAGCCATTGCAGGTGTTGCTATCTACTCTTTAATAAAGGCAAGGATGGAAGAGCAAAAGCGGGTTAGTCCTTAGAACCATCTAACCTCATTCTTCCTTTTCTCTGTCTATCCAAGTGTACTACTACTGTCCTCATTCCAGTAACGTGATCACAACTTAATTTGGGTCACACAAAAATATTTGAACACTTCAAGAATAAAAGCTAGTACACAACAACTTCAAAAGATTTGACTTCATTTAAAAATTTGAATTTCTACCATAATGTGGTGTAACTATATAGAAAGAATCAGCTTTCCAACTTTAGTCCTGCTTTAAGATATTCTTCTACTACCAGCAATTTAACACAAAAATCAAACTTTTTTGTTCTTTTTGAACAGTCTAGTTTCATTACATAAGGAATCTTAATAGGTCAGTTGGTCGGCTTCGGCTATCTAAACGACCACCTTCTTGGTGGGGGTTCGATTCCCCACCTTGCAATCCCCTACACCATTTCCACTCCCCCTACCCTTACGTACAATTTTAAAAAAAGAGTTTAAAAAAATGTCTCACTACATATAATGGAATGGAACCAGCAGAATTCCATTTTGAACCAAGTGTTCTTATGCAAAATTAGCAGTCAGACCTACACGTGCTGTTTGACTTATAATTGAGGTTAAATTTGCTCTCTATATTTACCTTTTTTTTTTCCAAAAAAAGCCATATTACTCCGAATTTGGCTACTTTTCAAGCAAAATGGAAGTTGTAGAAAATTGGATGCACTGCTTTAATAATCTTGTCTATTTTCAGAAAGCTGCCCTTGCTCATGCACAATAGGGCACATTAACAAAGCAGGGGGAAAGACTGGAGACAAAAAGTACCAAGCAGTGCAGAGATGATCTGATTAATGCAGGAGAATTGTTACCTCATCTCAGATATGGCTTTTTAATTATTTTAGTTCACTTGTTTCTTCTGTACAATTGTGAATTTGGCCTCATTTTGTTGGTTTGAATATTCACAAGTTAGATACAAGCTGATAAATTCAGCGGCAGTAATTCCAGAAAATAAGACTCTAGATTACATTTCGTTTTTTCAGTTGTTTGCTGAGCTATTCAAAAGATTACAGTGATGCAAAGAATATTATACAATTCGTAAATAGTTGGAACACTTACCTCCAGACGTAGAGGACGCAGTACTCATTTGAAGTGAGTAATATTGCACTCAGTGGAAAGAGGTTGCTAGATTCATCTCAGTACCATGAATCCCTGACAAGTTCACCAGCAAAATGGTCATTGACATAAGAAACAGAATCAATTTTGAAGAAGACGAAAAGCAAGAACCGAATGAAAATTTGTATCTAATGAAAATTTTGCTAAAATTGTTTACCTACGAAGGGGCAAAATGGTTAAAAGAAAAAAATTATCTACCCTTATTATCCATTATGGGTTGGATAATGAACTTTTAAAAATGGGTCGAATATGGATAAGAATCATATTATCCACTTAGAAAATTGATAACCAAATGGATAACCAATAGATAACGAATGAGTTTCACTTTTACATTTGTAAAGTCTCAAATTTGGGGTTTCTCAAGTTTGGGAGACTAGTAATTTTCCCAAAAGTAATCATATTCAAGAAGCCACGGATAATATGAATATTCATATTATAACCCGTTTTTTATCCGTATTAAATATGATTCGGGTTGGATAATTTATCTATTTTTTGAATTACCCGTTTTCCAGCCGCTCAAATCCGATCCAACCCATCCGTTTGCCACCCCTAACCAAGACCTTGATCTCATTGCAATAGTAGCAATGCGTCTTCGCTTTTCCTCTTCCTAAAGAGTAGAAAAGAATATGAAAATGTGAAGATCCATCAGGGTTTGTAACAAATTGTACAAACATAATGTGCACGTCTGACGATCCGTCATGATTTGTAACAATTTGAACCAAAGCAGTGATACAATTTGTGCTGGAGTTTTGATTGATACTAAAATTCTGAAGATTCGCCAGCACCTTTGGCAAGATAAATCTTCGCCATCCATCACAACTTCTAGCAATCCGCCAGGACTTGCGGTCAAGGTCCATCCTGCAAGTTATTTTTGTAAAACATATTTAAATGATATCAAAACTTAAACAATAGCACAGAAATAGTCTATTTGTGTAAATCCACATAAGAAATGAGCAGCAGGTTGGCTGTTCTGAAACATTAAAATGGATTTAAATATATGAAATTTCCTTACATACAGAACCAAGACCAGTTAAATGAGTTTCCTAAGTGCGAACCTATATGTACCTTGTGAAAGAATGAGATACTTTTGAATCAACGGAAAAGGGCCCAAAATATTTCTGAACTATCAAAAAATATACTCTTGATCCACCTATTTTGTTAAAAATACCCCTCTGTTTACCTTTTTGGCTCATCTATGCCCTTCAAATTATCAGATTTTTTTATTTTTGCTTTTCTAAAATTATTTATTTATGTGGCGAATTCCTATTGGATGAAATTAAACCCACCCACCCTGACCTTTTCCCTCTGATCGAACTCGCCCTAACCCAACATACCCGCCCCATGACCCAAAATCTGTTAAAATAAAATCTTCTTCTTCTTTGAACTTGAAGCTTCAATGGAGTTTTTTTTCAAGTTCAACCAATACAAAATTGTCAAACCCGTTGAAGAAACTTTTATAAACTTCAAATAATAAATCACACCCATTTGAAATGGTACGTATAGTTAGCAAAAATAAAACAATAACATACTAATCCAGAGAACAAAAATTACTAAGATAACTAGATCTTTTAGTCACAAGTTCAGCAAATGAGGTAATTTAACAATAAGTTTCAATCATTGAGCAAACGGGCTAGTCGGATTGAATATGGGTGGGTTGAAATTGTATAATGCAAAACGGATAAATTATCTGATCTGGCCCATATTTAATACAGATACAAAACGGGTTAACTGTCCATGATATTTTGAATATGATCACTTTGAAGAACTTCCAATTTGAGTCTTTATGAATATAAAAATTAAACTCATTAGTTATTCATTGGTTATCCATTGATTAAGCGGATAGAATAATTCTTATGCATATTTGACTCGTTTTTAAAAAATTTCGTTATCCAACAAATATTTAGTGAATAATATTGATGAATAACTGTTCTTTTATCCGTTTTGCTACCACTAATCTTAGGTGAGAATATTACAAGAAATGAAGAAAACTCAGCAAGTTTTCATGCTTTTTGTTGATCAACTAACTTGAATGTCTATTTTAGAACTGTGAAAATAGTTTTCCTCCAATTATTCATCTCTGTACATTTATCTTATCAATAAGTATGCTGGAAAAAAAATTCACCAGAGAACAAAAATGTGAAGGGTTTTGGGTCATGGGGCGAGTATGTTGGGTCGGGGCGGTAATTAGAGGGAAAAGGTCAGGATGGGGTGAGTTTTAATTTCATCCAATAGGAATTCGTCACTTAATAAATAATTAAAAAGTAAAAAACAAAAATAGTTTGAAGGGCATAAATGAGCCAAAATGGTAAGCGGAATAATTTTAGCAAAATAGGTGGGTGAGGATTATATTTAGACCTTTTCCGAAAGTTCAAGGGTATTCCGTTGAATCAAAAGAGCAACCATGATCTTTCTCCGACGATGAATGTGTTTGTTTTTAAGTTCTAAACAAGTTAGGCTTTACCATCTTCTTTTTGGCATACATATATACAAATTAAAATGTGCAGATAAAGTTCTGTGTAACCCTAACAAGTTATCAAATATCTTTTAGGCAAACAAAAATAAATAATGTTGAATTGGACGAATATCAAAATAGGTCAAGATTCCTGGTTAAAACTTCAATTGTCAGGTACATGTCGGGATTTTTTGCCATTTGTATAAATTCAGAGAAACTGGCTCAAGTATATAATGGGCAATTCGATGCACTAAGCTCTCGTTATGCGTGAGATCTGAGGAAGAGTCGGACTATAAAGGTTTATCGTATGCAATCTTACTCTACATTTCTGCAAGAGCCTATTTCCACGTCTCGAACCTGTGACCAAACTTCTTGTCACATGGCTGGCTCAAGTATATTAACCCCAAAAAAAAAAAAAAAAGCCAAATATATTCCAAACATCTGTATCAAAATTATCAACACTAGTACGTTTTAATCATTTTAAATTTAAATCATTATCACATCCAATTTTGGTGTAACCAAACTATGACGATATGAGAAATAGAATCGAAGGTAAAAGTTTCCACAGAACCAAAGTGGTAGTTGGCCCATTCTAAGTAGTATTACTGAAGATTTAGGGATCGATTGGTACGAACACAAGTAATGCAGGGATTAGTAATGCAGGGATTGTAGTGTTGTGATTATTTTTTATCAAGCGTTTGGTTCATTGTATTAAAAATTAATTATGCAATGTATAAGTCTGGATTTAGTAATTTTAAGTCTTATCTATGTATAGCTAATCCAGGGATTAGTAATCCCTTCCTTTCCTTGGTATTAGTTAATCCCTCATATGAAGTATAACTAATCCATGTATTAGGTAGGAGTAAATTGAATTGACCAACCAAACATGGTATTGGACGGATTAAATTTTTATACGGGAATTATTTTGCTTAATACGGCCTACCAAACGACCCTTACTGTCTTATTGATTGTCTTAAAATAGATTTCGGTTCTTTAAACATGATTACGTGATTATTAAGAGAGGGTATTTTTGTTAAAAGGAAGGCAGATATCAACCGCGTTTGACAAAAGTGAGGAAGAAAACTTTTTTGACATTCATTTCCTGTTATTCTTGAATTGTCACCATTCTTCTTTTCTCTTTTTTTTTTTCGTTCTTTGCTTTTTCAAAATGTTCACACATAATAATTTCCCCTCAAATATTTTCCACTCTATAGTAAATAATACTTTTTATACTTGAGTTCATATGCATACATCCATTGTAAAAAAATTGCTCGATGGGGAAGGAAGATCTATATAGATAATTGGAACCTAATAGCTTTCAAATTGAAAATAAGGAATAAAATTTATGGCCATAGGAATTTCAGTCAATATATAGCTAATCTTTCTCTACTCTATTGTTACACTAAAATATTGGAGAAAAAGACCATGATCTAGGGGTGGCAAAATGGTTAAAAGAAAATAGTTAATCACCCATATTATTCAGAAAAAATGGGTTGGATAATGAACTTTATAAAAATGGGTCAAATATGGATAAGAACATATTATCCATTCAAAAAATAGATAACGAATGGATAACTAATGGGTTTAACTTTTACATTTGTAAAGCCTCAAATTGGGGGTTCCTCAAGTTTGGGAGACCAAGAATTCTTCCAAAAGTGATCATATTCAAGAAGTTATGGATAATATGGTTACCCATATTATCCGCCGGTTAACCTGTTTTTTATCCGTATTAGATATGGATCGAGTCGGATAATTTATTTATTTTTTTATTATCCGCTTTGACACGTCCCATATCCGACTTGATCCACCCGTTTGCCACCCTTACCATGATCTCACATTTTAATTGAGAAGATAGAGAATAGAAATGATCCTTAAAGGTATAAATAAATGGCTAAAAAGTCACAATTGGAAGAGTACTTCTAATCTCGCTTCCCTGCTCTATGTGCATTTCGCGTACCCTGAACATATCACTGGCTAGTCCTTTGTTTTGCATATCCTTTAAATAGTTTCTATTTCTTTTTCTTTCTTTATTTATTTTACAGCTTTTGCTGTGCGTATTATTCGACAGAGGTGAGCTTAGATTTCAAAGGGTCGCCCAATTATTCTGTTCCCTTTTCTATTATTTTATTTGTTCACATGAAGTCATAAATTGAACAACTATACATGCATTACGACTTACGAGTGTACTTCGATGTAGCTCGACTCTACGTGAAAGGGTTTAATTTTCATATATATACAATTAATAATTAAGCTTAAATTATTGACGAATGTTCCTCAAACAGGATCTGATCAGCTAGGCATAATGTTCCAGTTATAATCACATATATTAATTTGTCGCATTAAGAAAGACAAAAAAGGCCAAGAATGTTTGGACACATTACTTGGACAACTTTGAGCGAATATATTGTCTGATCTTATGAATATCAATTCCCTTGATCTCCATTGGAATTGCTCTTTCCTACTTTTATCCAAAAGTATGATTGGGGGTTTTATCTTTATGAAGGGAGACTTGCGGAAGCTTGTGTCTCAAAAACTCTCAAGAGAAAAAGAAAAATACGAAAGGGGACACAAAATTTTACTGTGATTTGGTTAATTCATGATCTACACTTGCGGCTCAAATGAAGAATTTTCTTATTTAGAGTATAAAGATATCGAGGGAATAATATTGTAAATAAATAAATAACTATATTAGATATGTTTATACTAGTGACAAACTAAAACCTGTGTCTCAAAAAGTCTTTCCTTAACAGAACTCTCTAGCATTGAAAGTCTACATTGTGAATATTATCAAATAAGAAGGAATTGTTTTTTAATTTATGGTAAAAAGTTATCTGCATATGGTGTTTACAATTACATCAAACTATATTAATTTACATGATTAAGTCATAAATTAAGGTGATAATGTATGTGAACTATTTACGGTTTAGTGATAAAATTGTATGCTAAGATTTATCGTGCATTTGTTGAATTGATATAAATATCGGGTACGAATATCTTTTTAATTTAATGTATATGTAACGACCCGACCGGTCATTTTGACCATTTACATTTCGTTCAACTATTTGAAGTCTTGAGCAGCGTCGTATCATGTATTATGACCTGTGTGAATCATCAGTTTTGGTTTCAGATTATTCGGAATTGATCTGGAAGAATGAATTTCATAATTGAAGCTTTAAAGTTGGAAGAGTTGACTAAGTTTGACTTTTTAGTATTTGACCTCGGATTGGAGTTTTGATGGTTCTGTTAGGTCCGAATGGTGATTTTGGACCCGGGCGTACGCCCGAATTTGCATTTGGATATTTCTATAAGGTTTCGACGCTAATTGACGAAAGATGAAAATTTTGAATGTTTGAAAAATTCATAAGTTTGACCAGGAGTTGACTTTGATGATATCGGGTTTGGATTGTGGTTCCGGAAATTTGAATAGCTTTGTTATATCATTTGGGACTTGTGTGCAAAATTTGAGTTCATTCCGAGTTGATTTGATATGTTTCGGCGCGAGTTATGGAAGTTGAAAGTTCAAAAGTTCATTAAGTTTGATTTGAGGTGTGATTCAACGTTTCGATATTGTTATGTGTGATTTGAGGCCTCAAGTAGGTCCGCATTATGTTATTGGACTTGTTAGTATATTCGGACGGGGTCCCGAGGACCCCGGGTGAGTTACGGACGTGTTTCGGATCATCTTTCATTCATGTATGATGGCTGGGCTTTGCTGGATCTGGTGTGACCGCACCTGCGGAACCATGGGCACAGTTGCGGAACCGCAAAAGCGGCAGTGGCATCGCAGAAGCAGAGACTATGCTAGGTGCAGGAGTCCGCAAATGCGGAGTTTTCTTCGCATCAGCAAAGGCGCAGATGCGGCGTATGAGGGCGCAGAAGCGAGAGGCAGTGCAGGTGCGTGAAGTTTGTTCGCACCTGCGTTTGCGCAGAAGCGGAGATTTTTTGCAGGTGATATGGGCTGGTTGGCAATGTTCTTCTACAGGAGCGAGATTTGGGTCGCACGAGCGAGTCCGCAAAAGCGAAAATTGGTTCGCAAATGCGAACGACGCTGGGCAGAAGCTATATTTTCGAGGGTTGGTCGTTTTATTCTCATTTTTTAGACTTGGAGCTCGGTTTTGGGCGAAATTGGAGAGGAATTTCGCCACACGAATTGGGGTAAGAACTCTTAACTCGATTTTGATTATATTTCACGAATCTATACTCGTTTTTGACATTTGGTTGATAATTTCAAAAGAGAAATTGAGGACTGTCTAAAGTTTCATAGAGTGAATTTTTGAGTTTTGAATATCGATTCGGAATTGGATTTGAGTGAAACTAGTATGGTTGGACTCGTAATTAAATGGATTGTGGGATTTTGTGAGTTTCATTGAGTTCCGAAGCGTGGGCCCGGGTTTGACTTTTTGATTGATTTTAGGCTTTTGATTAAAGATTCGACCTTTATCGATTGGAATTGTTTCCTTACGCATTATTTGACGTATTTGAGTTGCTTTTGGCTAGTTTCGAGCCGTTTGGAGGTCGGTACGCACGAGATGGCATTTTTAGAGTATTGTTTGGCTTGCTCGATATTGGATTTGGCTTGTTCGAGTTAAGTAACACTTCTAAACTTGGTACTGAGGATATGAATCCTGAATTACGTATTATGTGATGGATGTTGAGGTGACGAGCATGCTAGGTGTGGTCATGCACTGTAGAAATTGTGATTTAGTCGATTCTATGGAACTGTGTAGCATCTTATCTGAAAATCTTTATTGTACTCTATGTGTTAGAGCATTTGAGCTGTGATTTATGCTAGAAATCATGTTTAGGCTATATGCTGGTACTATCGGGACCCACAGTGATCGTTCCTTGCTGTTGAGTTATTTGCTTATTTGTAGTTATGTACTCAGTAACATTCATCATTACATATCATATCTCAGTCTCTATTATCGTAAGTTGTCACATCATGTATCATTGATTTAGGCTGCTTAGCATGAGTGTTGTGAGCCCGCGAGACTGGAAAGGCTGATGACTGACTGAGGCCGATGGCCTGTTGTGAGTGATATTTATGAGATCAAGCTGCACGCCGCAGCGGGTTTTATTAATTCCGCCAGGATTTGGATTATTATAGCGCTTGAGCTGGATCTGCCCTTCCGGAGTCTGCACACCCATAGTGAGCGCAGTTGCTATTGATTTTTGGGCTGGATCTGCCTGGATTCATTTGCATTAGGCTGGATCTTCCCTGGATTTATTTACATTTGGGCTGGATCTGCTCTGTACAATACTGAGTGACTTAGTGTGAATATTTTATTTATGTTTGGGCTGGATCTGCCCTGAGCTGGATCTGCCCTGTACAGTACTGAGTGACTGAGTGTGCTGAGTATTGAGCATGATGAGTGAAAATACGAGATAGTGAGATTGAGTACTTTGAGAGTGTGAGTACATGAGTTCATCACTGAGATGCATCGTATTTGACATGCGTATTTGAGATACAGGCATAGAGATGCATTTCCTCATGCTACCCAGTTTTGGTGACATTCATAATTTCACTTGCATATCGACATGTAGGTATAGAGATGTACTTTCCTCATGCTATCTGAAAATGAAATATCTTAATTATTGTTGAAAGATTGTTGGAAAAAATCACAGTTTTCGGGCTTATTCATATCTTTGGTGATTTGGTGAAAGGAATTGAGTTTACTGACATCTTTGAAAGAAAATATATGCCTACGTTTTCGTAACCGTGAACGCATTGAGCAACATACCTTTGAGTTATTTTTCTTGCACCATTTTTATTATGTTGTTATAAACTGTTACTGGTTATTGGAGTTGGACTCTAACCCTTGTCCCTGCTTGTCACTACTTTCAACCTAATGTTAGATTTGTTACTTATTGAGTACATGAGGTCGATTGTACTCATAACACTTCTGCACCTTGCGTGCAGATGTTGGATGCTGATGTTGTTGTGTACGGCGGGAGCTGGATTTGAAGATGTACCTGCGTTCTAGTTATGGCTATCACTTGTACTTAGTAGCATTAGATTCGAATCCTGTGCATTTACATTTCAAATAGATGTTGTAATTATTTCAATTCAGTTTTATAAAAATCTAAATCTTAGAAGCTCATGATTTGTACTACCAGTCCTTGAAATTTTGTATAAAAGTTCAATTATTTCATCATTATTGTCTCATCAAATTTTATTGGAATTGATTTATTGTTAATTGACTTACCTAGCAGGTTGGATTAGGTGTCATCACGATTAGTTGAATTTTGGGTCGTGACATTATAAGAGTCCATAACATTTCCTCCAAGAAATATAAATAGCCACAAAAGATTTATATTCTTATATATTTAAAATAATAATTAATTATGATAAATTTATTATCCTTCCCGTCCTATAGCATGTTTGGCCAAGCTTCTCCAAGCTGAAAAGTACTTTTTTGGATATTTGTTTTTTCGAAGTTGAAGTGTTTGGCTAAGCTTTTAGAACAAAAAAAGTACTTTTGAGCGGAAGCAGAAGCAGTTTTGGAAAAGCAGAAAAAAGTAACTTCTTCCCAGAAGCACTTTTTTGATAAGCACTTTTGAGAAAAATACACTTAGAAATACTTTTTAAAAG
The DNA here is from genome assembly GCA_002018475.1 of Nicotiana obtusifolia. Taxonomy (NCBI): domain Eukaryota; kingdom Viridiplantae; phylum Streptophyta; class Magnoliopsida; order Solanales; family Solanaceae; genus Nicotiana; species Nicotiana obtusifolia. The sequence goes on from MCJB01047065.1 coordinate 40,090, forward strand.
CTTGGTCAAACACTAATTGCTACTTAGAAGTGTTTTTCGAATTAATTAGTCTTACACACACTGCTTCTCACCAAAAGTATTTATGAAAAAAATAATTTTGAAAAAAAAAAATTCAAAATAAACTGATTTTTTCCGTTAGACCAAACAAACTATTAATATCTAACTCTATGGATCGTCCCAAAGGGCTGACTTCTTCCAACCTAGCTCGAAGCGCGAGTCATCTACATATTTTTGGTCCAGTGTTAGCAACTTGGAGCCATATTGTGCGTCAATACTACTAGAAGGACCATACTTGTGTAATTTGAGACGAGGTATACCACAGTAACCATAGTTCACTTGTATACTCACTTTTGGTTTTGATTCAGTGTTGCATGTGATGTCTCTAAGTTTGCCCCAACCAACAAAATCAAGGACCAAAAATATGATAGGGTAGCCATAATCAATAGTAAAGGTATATTTGTGTGATTTACTGGAGAGGCGGATTCAGGATTTGAAGATAGTGGGTACCATATTTCTTTCAATGTACAGCTCACACTGACCATAAAGTTTAAGTGCGATTATATATTGGTTGGATTCTTCGATCTGTTTTGAGTTCATCCGGGTCGATTTAATAAATTTAACTATATTTTTAATAGAAAAATCAACACAATAAAAAAAGGACTGCCCGGTGCATTAAGCTCCTACTATGCGCGGGGTCCAGGGAAAGCCTTACCCTGCATTTCTGTAACAGGCTATTTCTACGGCTCGAACTCTTGATCTTCTGGTCATATGACAGTAATTTTATGGCTCCCATTCAAAGATCAACACAATCTTATAAAAAATAAATTAACACAGGTAAAAATTAGCAATCTTTCTTTAATAAAGGAATGCCTTTTTATTAAAATCTTTTGTACAAGTGAAAGAGTATTTTTAATAGGAGAATCACACTAATTCTATAAGAGCATAAGCAAAAAAACATTTTTGAAAAAGAAATTATACCTTGCCAGCAATAGGACAATTGCACTTTGTATATAAAATATACAAGCTAACGGAATTTTACAAAGAATAATCTTGTAAACCTTTCATTTACATAAGTGCAGAATTTTGAATTAAGCGCCATGGTTTTTAATTATTGATGGTACTTTGATAATTTTAAGCTTCTTTTTTTTAAGTGTTCCCCTTTCAAAGTCATTGATAAAGAAACAAAAGGAGAAAGGATTGGAAAAACAAAAATTAAAGAGGGTAAAGGATAGAAAAACAAAGGAAGTAAAAAGACAAAGACAAAAGGGAAAAATAAAAATAAAAGGGAAACTGCGCAAACGAAAAATTAATTTCCTCACTAGAAACCAACTCGAACCTAAGCCAAATCATAAGAATAACTTTAAGAAACTAACTCCCAACAAGGGCACCTTCCTCTGGTTTGATATGCGGGTGGCAGCGTATACATTGAATCAATATTCTGAAAAATTTCAACATAGATTGTAAAAATTCTTGCCTCACTTGTGGGTGGCATGGCACCCATACCTCTCAAAGTGGATCTGCTGGATCTGTCCCTGTCTATAGGATACGGGTTCGGGCCATGAAAACAGTCACTAATACTTGCATTATGATTGTTTACCTAAAAAAATAAATAACAATTAAATTTGTTTGTGGTTTTAAAGATACGTGGATTAATTCGATAAAAATGATAAATTGCGTTAGATTAAACGGATGAAGGAGCTAATAAATTATCAAACCACTTGAGGAGGGTGATTCCGGACTTAACAACAGCCTTAATGAAATATCCGCCCTCGATCCCAGACTCACAATGACCAAGCACTGATGAACAAGAATAAGAACTTTGAATAACATAGAAAATAATAATATATTGCCTTGATATGTGTGTTACAGTGTGTCTAATGAATAATCAGACCCCACTTTATATAGTAGGGGAGTCCTACCCTAGGTACAATTCCATAAAAGATAAAATATTCCGTTTAACTAAGCACCGGATTTTCGCTGGTACGTGCCGAGATCCACGCCGTGATACCCGACTGGTCACGGATATCACAGCCTTCTATTAATCATGCTCGGTTGCTTGACAACGCTCTCTGAAGTCTTTTGAGATTTGGACCGATTCCGGGGTCATGGCTCCGATATCCCCGAGGGTGGGCGTTGTGCCCCCGGACCCTGGCACGGTGAGACCCTTGCCTTGATTCCGATTTTTTATCATCATGTCTCTTGCTCGATTTACTTTTATTCGAAACCGAGTTGTCCCATGGGCCCGGTTTCACGCGTATACAAATAGTCACCTCGTTTCTCGGAGAGTAAGTTTACGGAAACGAAGAGGAACGACATGAGCTCTTCGATTCCTTCTTTAACACGCCGTGACACAAACGACAAAGAAATTGAAACGTCCCGTTAGTCACGTCATAATGACTCCAAACGCGTGTCAGCAATCGGTAGGCCATTCCTGGATACGAAACAGCGCAAAGCCTCTATAAATACTCCCTCCTCCGTTTAATTTTTTACTTTTGACCAAGCTTCTACCTTCGATCCTCCAAGATATCACTGCCTTTCTTCATACTCCAACATTCTTGCCTTCGTTCTTCAAGTTTTTTTCAACAAATTGCAATCTTTTCTTTATCCTCTACTCAATCCAGCGTGCTTGATATTCTTAGCAAGTTTTTACCCTTCATCTCCTAATCTCTCTTCACACTTTCAAACCTTTTCCAGACAATAATGGCAAAGTCTTACAAAGTTGTTCCCCGAAAAGGTGCTTCTTCTTCCTCACAGCTGACCACCAAGGTCGAGGAGACCGCCTCTGATGTGGTTGTCCTCGAGAGGTCCGCTCCTGACGTGGCTACCGATGAACCGGCAACTGAGCCCCCTTGAAAATGTTCGTCCCTGGGGAGTGTTCGTTACACGGACGACTTTAAAGTCGAAAAGCCCTCTTGGGTGCAAGGCTGATGCGAGGCGGTGTCAAGGTACATTTGCTCCATCACTGAGGCCGTTCTTCCTGTGGTTCGGAAGGAATATGGCTGGGTGGATAAGGACGTAGTAATCATTGGGCCCGATGACGACACTACTACCCATGCGGAGGGGTATTTGAGTGTTTACACTTACCTCTTCACAATGGGTCCGGTGGACCCGATCATTCTGGACTTCTGCAGGAGGTATGACGTGTGCCTCGGTCAGATCCATCCGTCACTACAGAGGATCGTAATCCTCCTTCAGTTCTTTGTGAACAAAGTCGACTCTTGTTTGTTCACCGCATATCATCTAATCCGCATGTACAGTCCCCAAATCTTCTGGAGGGGGGGGGGGGGGG